>JZKD02S1674129.1:89820-120813 GCA_000966675.3 Picea glauca | reverse complement strand
TAATGATCCTACTTTGTGTTTGTTGACAGGTACATATGATCTTATCCTTTGCTTGAAATAGATATTTATGATCTTGTTCCTTTGTAGGAATGATTTGGATCGATCTTAAAGTAATCTTGGACTAATCTTAGGCTTTGTAGGATTAGATGATCTTTTTTCCTTCTTTTCTCTTCTAATTTGAGTTAGAAATGAAACTCCTCGAGACTTTAAAATATAGCATTATCTTGTTAGCTATAAATAGATTTTTTTGTATAAATATATATATATATATATATATATATATATATATATATATATATATATAAATGTTTGAGATTTTTCTAAATAGGCCATGTTCAATTCTTGAAAATGTCCTCTTTTCCTTTTTCCGTGTTTAGATTTTTGAATGGGGAAGAAAATTGCCTCCTCCAACTTGAATATCGTACAATAGTTGTTGATTTATTCATGATAGTATTTCCATGATGCTTCTTTAATGTCAATTGGGAGTCTTCAATTGTCTCCTTATGGTATTTTGATTGTTCACTTGTAAACTGAATTGTTTCTATTCATTTGAAGTCATTCTTTATTGAAATAAATGCTCATATCAGAGGACCTTTATTTATGATTTGTATCAAAAACCTTTTCAAATCCTTCTTTTGGTTCATTAGGAAATAATCTGCATTGTTGAAATGATCCTCATGAATGGAATAAGTCTTCATTACTTATAATAAATCTTTGATTACCATAAAATAAGAAGATTTGTGCTTCTATTGAACTAAATAAAGTTTTGTTGCTTCTATTTGGAACAAGAGTCAAGTCCAATGAAAGAGATTTGTTATATGAATAGAAAACATAAATATTCTTTTCTTGAAACAATATTACCTATTTGAATTCCATTTTATTTATAAAATATGTATGGCTTCATGTATTAATGAAATAATCCGGTACAAAGATTTAGTGAGTCTCTTGGAAACCAAAATCTTCAGCAAAATCCAAAACTACAAATTTGATTCTCTGCAAAAAATTTCATATGTTTATGTATATATACATCATGAAACAAAACTAAAATACTAGCAATCCTCTACCCAGCTATACAAATATAATATTATCCATATATTTATCTCAAATTCATCCTTTCGAGTGCCGAGAATCATGAAAAATGTTAAAGACCTAAACCCCTAACTTCTCGTGTAGGTAGAATAATACATTTCCATGTAATAAAGGTCGATACTAGTTAATAAGGCCTATTTAATAAATATGAACAAGTCAATGTAAGACGACCTAATAGAAGTTTTTTCTTCTAGAAAGATCTTCCTCTAGAATGTTCTTTAGAAGATAGAATTAGTATAAATAAGAGTAGAAGGTATGAGAGGGATTTGCCTTGAGAATTATTGTAATAGAGCTCTACTCTGCTGCAGGTTTCCCCCTCGAAGAGGCAAGTGAACATAGTTTCCTATCAATAAAGGTATTATTTTGGTGTTTTGGTTCCATATATTATGTTGTTTCAGCGCTGCTATATTTTTGTTCTATGTTGTTATTATGTCGGTATTCACTACAATATTCCTATTTTCTTCTATTATAATATATATGGTGCCTAACAAGTGGTATCAGATCACTTTCCTTGGAAGGAGTTGTGGGTAAATTTTTTTTCCATGGTAGAGAGGTGTTCTGGAGTATTTAAGCTACAGAGATCTATCGTTTAGCGCATAAATCCATGGTCGGGGACATAAATGCAGGAAATACAAGAGGTACTTAAGCTCACATTGTTGGACACCCATGTAACCCTTGTTGGTACTCCTTCAAGTGGTAGCGCATCAGATAGCACCTGTATACGAACTTGTTCTTCCACATACCTTTGGTATATTGGGAGACCCCCTAGCTATCATGAAACTAGTCATAGATAAACTGATTGATTGGATGAATACTATAGTGCCACCGAGAAGAACACTCAGGAATATACTCTCTAGTACCTAGGGAGTCGGGTAGTACAGTTAAGGGAATGATCTAGCATCCTTAGTTAGTTCCCTGAGATATTGGGTCGAGTACTATTGTTGGACCATGCATGTATATCAGAGAGATATAGCACAAGGAAAACACTTTTCTATAGGAACCCTGAAAACCATAACCCTTGGGAAGGGAAAAAAAAAAAGGCACAGAGAAGTTCTATTTCCATGCAACCTTTCCTCTGACATTCAAGTTGCAAAAATTACAAACAGAAAAGGAACAGAGAAGATCTATTGCCCTACAACCTTTCCTCCTGCATTCGGGTTGCGAAAAGTACTATTCATTTATTTCATTTTTTCTGTTAAGAATTTGGCATTTCAATACTATGGTATTATTCAAATCTACATAAAACCCTAGCGAAGTAAAAAAAAAAAACAAGAAAGAAAGAAAAAGAAAAAGGGAAAAAAAAAAGAGAAAAAAAAAACATATAGGACCTTCCAGTACCCTTATTTGAGACATATCTCATTGGATTCCTATTTTCTCCTAGATCATTGTGACACCTATCATTTTTAACTTTTTTTTTACCTCTTTGGACCCTTATTTTAGACCTATCTCGTTGGATTCCCCTTTTCGACCTAATCATTGTGACATATCATATTTAACTGTTTTTTACCTCCCTAGACCCTTATTTTAGACCTAACTAGTTGGACTCCCCTTTTCACCCTGATCATTGTGATACCTATCATTTTTATTTATTTTTACCTTCCCACACCCTTATTTGAAACATATCTCATTGCATTCCTGTTTTCACATTGAACACACTCTTATATATCATTTTCACTCTTTTTTCCATGGTCCCACTTCCCCTCTTCTGTTCCCCTCCTTCACCCGTGGCCACCACTCACAACCAACAATTCCTTCACCTGCAAGATGAATCCAAACCAAAGAAGGTATACATCAAAATAATGACCTCTGAAATTGCTTCCAATAATTCTCGCTTTGACACCTCCGCGGCCAAAGTTACAAAAGAATTGGCAAAGGTTAAGGGTGAATTCTCCTCCCTCACCCAGTGGTTGAAATAGTCCCTTGGATCCCCCTCTCTTGAACAACCTTCCCACTCTGAAGGTGATAACTCTTCCCATAATATGGCCCTTCATTCTAATTCCCTTCCTCATGACCGTTGCCTTCCCCGAGTTGAAGTGAACAATATTGATGAATATGATCCCACTGGTTAGGTCACTAAAATGGAACATTATTTCTCCTTGCATGGCATTACTGATCATCTCGACAAAATTCGTTATGGTGTCCTCTATTTAGATCCAAAACGTTGGAAATGGTGGCAATGGCATAGAAAGACACACCAGGGGTATGTTTCTTGGACTCAGTTTGTGGCAGAGCTATGTGACTGCTTTGACATTGACACCCATTATATTGGCCATTTGACCAAGTTGAAGGAATCTAGCATAGTGGAAGACTTTATATCTACCTTTGAACACTTGGCTTTCAAAACAAAGGGCATGTTTGATGTCTTCTTCCAGGAATGTTTTATCAGTGGCCTCAAAGAGAAAATTTGAGCCTACGCCCTCATGGCTCACCCTCACACTTGGTTGGAAGCTACTCAACGTACTAAAGAATCCCAACAAATTTTCTCTGCCCAGACCCGCAAACCTTCCTTTATTCCTCTCACTCGACCTACTAACCTTTCCCCTCCTCCCACTCTCCTCAACATACATAAATTAACCTGGTCTGAAATGGTGGAATGCCAACTCAAGGGCCCTTGTTATAATTGTGATGACAAATATTTTTTAGGGCACAAGTGTAAGGAACAAAAGTTTTTTATGACCATCTCTGAGGATTTTTCTGAAGAAGAGCTCGAGACTCCCCTTGTGGCAGCGTTACCCGAGCCAACTATATAACTCTTCCCTTTGAACAACTAGAAGTAGAATTGGTCATTTCATTGAATTTTCTCACTAGCTTCTATGCTCCCCAAACCCTCAAGCTCATTGGCTACATTAAGAATCAAAAGGTCATCAAATTAATTGACAGTGGCAGCACTCACAATTTTATTCACCATCATATTTCCCAAGAAACCCATTACTATGTACATGCATTCAACGGCTTTCAAATCATGAATGTCAATGGGGGTTCCATGAAATGTTGGGGGAATTGTGAAAATGTGCATCTCCAAATTGGGAAGTACCACCTGAAATATCATATGTTTTCTATTGATGTGGGTGGTTGTGATATTGTTCTCGGTGCAGAATGGTTATGCACTCTTGGTCCCATACTCGTGTATTTTAAGAAATTAACCATGCAATTCAAACAGGGGACAACAATATAAATTCCAAGGAATCATAGCAGAAGCCCCTAAGATCATCATTTCCCATTGAATGGAAAATATTCTCAAAAAATGCCATTTCAGAATTATTTCCCAATTGAGACACTTGTGGTGCATCCTAACCTCCAATGTATCATCTCCAAACACCAAGATTTTTTTTCCACTCCCTAGGGACTTCCTACTTCTCATGGTGTTCATGACCATTCAATTCCTCTCATCCTCGGTAGTCTTCCTCCCAATGTTTTCCCTTATCGTCATCTCTTTTTCCAAAATAATGAAATTGAGAAAATTGTTCAAGAACTGCTAGCTACATGTGTTATCTACCCTAGTACCAACCCTTATTATTTCCCTATGGTTATGGTACTCAAAAAACAAGGTACTTGGAATATGTATCCATACTTTCACACTCTCAATAAACTCACCATTAAAGACAAATTTCACATTCCTCTCATTGATAATCTCTTGGATGAATTAAGTGGTGCGCGGTATTTTACTAAACTTGATCTTCGTTCTGGATACCACTAGATACGTATGCAAGAGGAAGACATTCATAAGACTGATTTTATCACTCATGAGGGTCAATATGAATTCTTGGTCATGCCCTTTGGCCTACATAATGCTCCCTCCACTTTCCAAAGTCTCATGAACCATGTTTTCCATCCTTTTCTCTATCATTTTTTCCTAGTTTTATTTGATGATATCATCATCTATAGTAAAACCTGGTTAGACCATCTTACCCATGTAAATCAAGTTCTCATTCTACTCTCTTAGCACCAAATTTTTCTCAAGAAATCTAAATTTTCCTTTGGAGCTTCAGAAGTGGATTAATTGGGTCATATTGTGGGAAAGGATGGTGTAAGGGTGGATCCTAAAAAAATTGAAGCTATGCATGATTGGTCGTGCCCAAAAATTCTCAAGGGCTTGCATGGTTTTCTGGGTTTAACAGGATATTATTGCAAGTTTGTTAAGAATTATGGAAAAAATGTAGTGCCTCTTACTACTCTCCTCAAAAAGAAAGATTTCACTTGGACTCCAGCAGTTGATCAATCATTTCAAGCATTGAAAGAAGCCATGTGCACAAATCCTATCTTGTCCCTTATTGACTTCACAAAGACTTATGTCCTTGAATGTGATGCCTCCAAGAAAGGCATTGGCGCAGTACTCATGCAAGAGGGTAGACTCTTCACCTTCACTAGAAAACAACTCTCAGAGCGAAATCCTAGTCAATCAATCTATGAAAAGGAAATGTTGGTTATTATGCATGTTGTGGATCTATGGCGTCCCTATCTCTTTGGGAAACACTTCCAAATTCAAACCAACCATCAAAGCCTCAAGTATTTCCTAGAACAGAGGATTTCATCCCACGAGCAACAAAAATGGGTGACCAAGATATTTGTCTATGATTATGAGATCATTTATAAGAAGGGAAAATAAAATGTGGTGGTTTATGATCTATCCAAAAAATGCAAATAATAAGGATCCCTTTTCTCCCTCTCCTTCATTGTACCTGATTGGCTCCAAGTTGTTCGTCGGGAGTGGCTGCAAGACCCCAAAAATTCTTGACTAATCCAACAATTGCAAGACAATTCTCCAGTTTCTCCATCATACTCTTGGCACAATGAAGATATTAGCTACAAAGTTCATCTATATTTAATCCACCAATCGCAACTTAAATCCACGGTGCTTTCTGAGCTTCATGCTTCACCCACAATAAGGAATTACAGGTTTACCAAAATCTATGAATGAGTTAAACGTTCTTTTTTCTGGGATGGTATGAAACAAGACATCTATACCTTTGTGGTTGAATGTTATGTATATCAACGCAACAAGAGGGAAACTGTCAAAGCTACAGGAACATTACAATCGCTTCTGATTCCACCAGCTATTTCGAGGGACATTTCTATGGATTTCATTGTGGGCTTCAAGTATGCTCATTTTTGTGCTCTTCAACACCCATTCACAACATCCACATTGGCTCATATTTTCATGGATCATATTTTCAAGCTTCATGACATGCCTCATTCTATTGTATCTGACAGAGATCCCACTTTCACCAGTAATTTTTGGCAAGAACTATTCAGGCTCCAAGGAACACAATTACATCTCAATACTGCTTAACACCCACAGATGGATGGCCAAATTGAAGTTGTCAACAAGTGTTTGGAAACATATTTGAGGTGTTTTTCATATGACCAGAAACATCAGTGGGCTCAAGGGTTACCCCTAGTTGAATGGCGGTATAACACATCTTACCATACTGCTACTCGCATGACTTCTTTTGAAGCAGTATAGGGACAAAATCCCTCGTCAGTTATTTCCTATGAGCCAGGGCTCTCGAAGGTTCAGGAGGTTTAAAAAACTCTTACAGTCTGTGCTTCCATTCTCCAATCTCTCAAAGACAATTTGGTCATGGCTCAGAATCATATGAAAAAACAAGAAAATCAAGGACGTTCAGAATGCCAATTTTCTACACGAGACCAAGTGTTGCTTCGTATACAGTCTTACAAGCATAATTCACTCAGCGTTGAACACTATCATAATACTTCTCCCAAATTTTATGGTCCTTAAACCATTCTCAAGCGCATGGGACCAGTGTCCTGTCAAATAGCTTTGCCTAGTAATTCTAAGATCCATCTTGTTTTTCATATCTCATGCTTAAAGAAGGTGATGGGAACTAAGTTCCAAACTCAAACCATTCTTACGGAGTTGGATGTTGAAGGTTCCATATGGTTGCATCCATGGGAAGTCTTGGACCAGCATGAATGTCGTCTTCGTCGGTGCACCATCAAGGAGGTGTTATTGCAGTGGAAATATACAACTCTAGAAGATGCCACCTGGGAGTCGGACACTAATCTCCAGGAATTTCCTCATCTCAAGCCTTGAGGACAAGGTTGTTCTTCAAGGGGGAGGGCATGTTAGGGACCTAAACCCCTAACTTCTCATGTAGGTAGAATAATATAATTCCATGTAATAAATGTCGATAATAGTTAATAAGGCCTATTTAATAAATATGAACAAGTCAATGTAAGAAGACCTAATAGAAGCTTCCACTTCTAGAAAGATATTCCTCTAGAATGTTCTTTAGAATATAGAATTAGTACAAATAAGAGTAGAAGGTATGAGAGGGATTTTTCTTGAGAATTATTGTAATAGATCTCTTCTTTGCTGGAGGTTTCCCCCTCGAAGAGGCAAGTGAATATTGTTTCCTATCAATAAGGTATTATTTTGGTGTTGTGGTTCCATATATTATGTTGTCCCGCTACTACATTCATGTTATTTGTTTTTATTTTGTTGGTATTCACTGCAATATTCCTATTTTATGTTATTATAATAGATCTGGTGCCTAACATAAAATAGTGTGTGGTCTTATCTGGTTGATTATTTTACTAAAACAAGGTATTTTCCAACAAAGTGGGCACATTGACCGCATGTTGATCGAGCCTGTGTGAGGGATTTTTCACCAAACCAATAGGAAAAGCATCAAGTGAAAACAAGGAATAAAAATCATGTTCTCATTTTTTTTCCAACTCACTTGCGTATACCTCAACAAACGACAAGTTACTAGAACACCTAGTTTCCTGTCAAATCTGATAAAATGAATTAACAATGCATAAAATTTGCTAAAATTCAAAAATTAAAAGAAAATGATAAAAATACCTTTGAGATGGTTTTATTGGTCAAAATATGGTAAAAGTAGTGGGTGATGAGTTTATTTATACTGGAATGAGGTTTATTATCATGGAAATTTTTCACCAAAATTGAGGCCCAACACTCCACTCTCTCTATTGATCGCCAGTTTTGCATGCATCCCATTTAACCACTTTGGAGCATGGTAGTACTAAACAAATTGCTATATCATCCATTATCTACCCTTCAATATCTCATGTTGTCTAGGTTCATCATTCGGGAAGATTCATGAATGTCTTCTTTTGATTTGGTATGCATGCTCTTTATGATCTTTAGTGCACAATGTAGAACTTTGATTGGTGTGCACGCCTTATTCCATCCTTCACATAGATTTTGATGTGCGTGCACAACTGATTTGTGCATGCATACAAACTTACCCAAAAATTTGGGTGCCAACAGGCCCCCAACACTATTACTTGGCTCATCCTCGTGCCAATGGACTTGATCAGTGTGTGACATATGCAATGGAAGGAACTATCTTCATGAGTTCCTAGAAGAACTCTTGGAATTGGCTATATATTTTGTCCAAGGTGGTGTGCAACTACTGAGTGAGATGGACCACCTCATTTGTATTCACGGTTGTGACCTGTGGAGCCTAAAGGTCAATATGCTCCATTTTATCAATCATCAGGGCGACCGCGAGATGCACTATGGAAAGCTAAGTGTAGAAGACTTCAGCCTTGTCGGTTTCTTTATTGGATAACTCAAAAATAGTGTGTTCTTCTGCCCGATCGGAAATGATATATTTTTTATTACTGGAAATGGTTTTCATCGCAACTTGGTGCTCGCCCGGGGGTAAGGAAGTCGAACTACTCTTATGTTGGATGACCTATACTTCTTCTGCGTGAACCCTTTCATCAATGGAGATGATCTCTAGTGGATTTTGAAGGTGATTCCAAAGTGTAAAGTTTTCAAAACCAACCCTAAAAAATATTTGAGATGTGCCTAACCATTTTGGAGTGCTTCCTCGACCATCGTAACCTTCTGTTGTAATTCAATATATGTCGATGGAGACTTATGAAGTCATGTGTGGAGCGCAAGGTTCTACGACTCTAATACCTAAAAATGTGCCCTTATTGTAGATATTTTCGGATATAGGGGAACCTTCATAGCCTCATCTGTTATGTTAGGTACCTATGTGTATAGCTCATCGACTATGCCCAGGAGCTTATCGAGGGTAGTAACACTTTCCACGTATTGATATTTTATTGGTCTGTGCTCAAATACTTCTATATCATATATAATTTTCAAGGATTGATGAGCCTATACCTCTTGTTGATATTGTGCATGAGTCGGATCATGTGTAATGAGTTCTAATTGGTGTTGATGTTGAAGTTGTTCATGAGCCATACTAAGTGTCTGGTGTTGTTCTCCTAATTTTGTAATTAAGGTGATAATGTAGTTTTGCATGGTCAGGGTGAGGACTGGTAGTAAATCAATTCCCGCAGTGGACACGTCAAAAGAAATGACCATCTATGGATCAAATTTTAGTTCCCACTTGTGACTTATACTGTTGGAAGCATGCTCCTGCGACCGAGGTTGAGTTTTTAAATACCAAGTGCAAACCATCCTAGGCCCCATGGTTCAATGTCAATGGAAAACCCTATGGCCTAGTTGGTACATTGTATCTTTTTGTTGACATGTGTGGGATTTAAAGGTGTTTGCACAGTTCGTATTGGCACTAATTCAATAATAGGGGTATCATGGATGTCTAGGGGGGATGTGGATCATTGATATTCTCTCTCTTGTTCGGGGCTAGATCATATGTGGAGAGGGGCCATGGAAATGGAAATGGTTTTCTTCTTCCACACGAGGGACTCCTTATCTTTAGGTATCATGATTTTCTGGGTTGTGCCATAGTCCTTCTACCAGGTGGCCTTTGCCTGCCTTATATCCTAGTTTCATTTGGTGTGAGTCTCAATGGTTTCCGTCTCATCATTAGGGATTAGTTTCATATGCTCCAATCATTCAAAAAATCCATGTTGGATATCTTCTTATGTAATACAAAATGAAATCATAGCGATTTCATCTCCCTGGTCATCACTAGGATAGATGTATGTTGGAATATTCAATAATACTGAGAGGGGGGGTTGAATCAGTATTGCACATATTTTAACCAATTTTTATTTTTACCACTTTAACTAGTCATCACATAGTCAATCATAATCAATTCCATAACACAAAGACAAATTACACAGATATTTTATGTGGAAACCCATACGGGAGAAAACCACAAATAATCTTCTTCTTATATCATTCAAGAGTTACATTCTTTAGAGGATTCAACCTGTGAGGGACACCAATCCCTGTTGTGATCACCCACTTACAACTCTTCAAGAACCAACTTGACAAGAACCAACCTATTGAGAAGATGATGACACCAATCCTCATTGTAAGAACCCACTTACAATATGAAAGCACCAACTTTCCAGGCACCAGCATGTTGTGAGGATGATGACACCAATCCTCTCTATAAGAACCCACTTACAATCTGCAAGAACCAACTTGTTATGAGGATGAGGACACCAATCCTCTCTGTAAGCACCCACTTACAATATACAAGCATCAACTTGTCAAGAACCAACCTATTATGAGGATATCAATGATCTGCCTTGCACCACCCTACCATCCTGAAGTAAACAATATATTCAAACTTTGGTCAATTACAAAACTTGTGTTTCCTAATCTATCCTTTTCTTAGACTCATACTGTAAATATTCAACACAAATATCAAATAATCTCTTCAATTGAACATGGCAAATATTATCAAATAATCATGCAGATCGATTGTTTTTTTAGTTGTCATTAATTTTATAGCCGCTAATCCTGCAGATCAGTTGTTTCTATAGTTGTCCTTAATTATGTAGCCATGGATCTATTTTTGTAGCTTCTTCTAATTCTATAGTCATGGATATGTTTTTTAGTTGTCATTGATTATGTAGTCATGGATCTATTTGTGTAGTTGTCGTTAATTTTGTAGTCGGTTTTTTCTGTAGCTACGGTTATTTCTATGTGTGACGATTAACTCTTCATATTCTCAAACCTCCTTACAGCATAGAGGTTTTACACACTCCTCAAGACTCCAAAAAAAAAATCATTACATACCTTATAGAATTTCAAAATTACTTCATTACAGTCAAGAATCATATATATTTAGGTTTAAATCACATACCTTTCATATTACAATTTAGATTCTGAAACCCTTATGCAATCTGATTTTTGACTCTGATCTTCAGTACAGTTGCATTCTTTCTCCTGGTCACTCTTTCCCCTGTGATTTTCTCCTTGGCCCTAACTTAGATCAACTCACACTCCTTCATACTACACTCACACACTTCTCTTCAATTTGATAAATTATTTAAACTAGTTCCTATAACAGTTTTGTTGCCCATAGATAAATCAATACTATGGTATAAGCCCAAATTATTTTTCTTGACCATGTCAATAGACCATTTCATATTTATTTCCATAAAAAAATACTCATTGTGTGAACATTGCCAAGAATAAATAATCCATTAAATATGTAAACCCATCTTGAAAAATTCAATGTGATCACTTCCTTTCCTTAGCCAACCATTACCAATATGTCTTACCGGAATATGTAGTTTCGGTAACTATCGGAATTTGGAGTTTTTGTAGCTACCGGAATGCCTAGTTTCCAGTAGCTACAGAAACTCAAGATTTCGGTAGCTACAAAAATATATCCATGACTAAATAATTAACAGCATTTATAGAAAGATTCGATCTACACTATTAGCGGCTACATAATTAACGACAGCTACAAAAACAATAGATCTACAGGATTATTTGAGATGATATTGTTGGATAGTTGGTTGTCATTGATGCCAAAAATTAGTGGATTGAAGTCAACTAATGTGATGGGTGTATTTGGAGATGTCTCCAAAGTGGTCCCCTTATGGCGTATCTCTAAGCATGGCCCTCACATGAAGATGATTTGAAGAAGTCTACAAGAAACCCCTAAGTATGGTTAAGGATCACATAGTTGATCATAAAATTAGGTCATGAAGGACAGAGTAAATGAAGGTCAGCCACTTATGGATGGATATTACTCATCATTCTATTTCTGGTGATAGGTGGTATGCCACGTAGTTCCTCACGGTTGAGGAGATATTCCCTCTTGAATATGGAAGCCTTGAAGTATGGTTAAGAAGCCCCAAAGTATGGTTAAGAAGCCCATAAATGGTTGCAACAAGAAGTTATTAGCTAACCCCAAAATGAGGAAAAAGGGTAAAACAGTTGTAAACAAGAAGTTACAAGTCAGCCCTAAATTTAAGTAAGGACGTCACGTGGAAAAGTATAAATACACATCAAGATCCTCTCATTTGTACACACATGTTTATTGAATATCTGTCTAAGTGAGCAAGTGATTGTTATTTGAGGTAACCAAGGAGATATGAGAAAAATTTCAAAGGGAATATGAAGTGAAAAAGGGAGAAATTCCAAGGAAGGATGAATTCTTGTGAGGATGTTTTCTAAGATCGATATATCCAACAATTTTCACGTGGCTTGCTCTACAAGTTCTCTCTCTAGAATAAGCTAGAATTCAGCAAGGTTTTCCATTTTTCCTATAACTCATTTTCTAGGATATTCCAAGCAGTGAAACTTGGAGGAATTGCAAAGAAGATACTGAATAATATTGGGTACAAGTTTCAAACCTTTATTTAGTATAGGTACAAAGTTATGCTTGTTGAAAATTAGGGTTTGTGACAAATCCAAAAACTAGTCCTATGAGACTAAGCTAAATTTTGATGAAGATGTTATTCTCTTATTATTGAAGTTGAGGAAGGTCTACATGTTTGTGATCACATACACCAGGTCTGTTACAGAGTTACAAGTATCTTTATATGCATTTTTTGAGGGTTAAATATTGATGATGGTATGGTACATGCTTAAGAGGCATGTCTTGTTGATGCATGGTACATCTTGGTGATGTTTTTGGTATCCATGTGAGTGGATATGGGTATAGTTGGTTGATGACAGTGTATCAATGTCAAAGACAGTGATGGAGAAAGTGATAGGTTGGATGATTGGTTGATCATCAGTAATAGTAACAATATCAGCAGTAGTGACAGTGAGTATACACTTATATTTCAGGGTGGAAGGACATGGAAAGGATAGGTGGTTGTAGCCACCTTTCGTTTGGTGTTGGAGAACTCATGGGGTTGTATCCTCCTTCTGGTTGGAACAATAGAATTCGGGGATTTGTAGCTTCCTTCAGGTTGAATCCAGAGAATAGGGGGTTGTAGCCTCCTTCCAGTTGCAGTTGGAAAAATGGAAAGTTAGTTCTTCCAATGAATGTATTCTTTTGACATATAAGAAAAGAATTTTTGTTTTTCTCCCATTTGGGTTTCCATGTAAATTTTGTTGTACTATGCATTTTTTATGATGTTGTTCATGTGATATTTCTTATGATTATACTACTGATGATATATATTGAATGTTAAAGATAAACTGATGAACATTGTTGAAGAATATACATTGTGGTTAAAAGTCATAAAAGTTCTCATATTGATTCACCCCTCCTCCTAGTATTTCAACAATTGGTATTAGAGCATGTCCTTCAAGAAGTATTCTAACCACTGGAAGGAGATCATGGAATATGCTAATATTGGAGCACCAGTATTTGAGGGTCAGAATTATGGATTTTGGAGTGTAAGGATGAAAACCTTTTTACAAGAACAAGTATTTGATGTATGACAAGGATGGAAATAAACTTGAAGAAAAAAACTCAAAGGCTAAAGGCATTATTCTAAATAGTCTTGTTAATTCAATATTTTTTAAGGTTATGCATTGTGATTCTACAAAGGACCTTTGGGATAAGCTTCAAAATATTTATGTAGGAGATGGTAAAGTCAAGGGAGATAAACTCCAAACCTTTAGAGATAAGTTAGAAAAATTGAAGATGAAGGAAGACGAAGACATTGCAGCCTACTTTTTGTGAGTTGATGAAATAGTGAATATTATTAAAGGTCTCAGAGAAGAGATGAAGGAACCAGACATCGTTCAAAAGGCACTAAGGTCTTTACCTATGAGATTTGATCTAAATATTTCATCCCTAGAAGAAATAATGGATCTATACACCTTGATCATGGGCGAGCTACATGGGATACTCACCGCCTCTGAAATGAGAACAGAACAGGAGAACCTAGTCACAAAGGAAGCATCATTCAAAGCATCCAAGAAGACAAAGAAAAAGAGAAAGAAAAATCCAAAGTCGGATTGTAGTTGCATCGATGATTCAAAGGAAGATGAAGAAATGGAAAACTTCATAAGAAATTTGCAAAGAGGAACTGGTAAATACAAAGGTATGCTTCCATTGAAATGTTTTAATTGTGGTCGTATTTATCATTTTTCTTATAAACGTCCCCATAAGAATAAGGAAAGTGATGAAGAAGAAGACCCTAAAAATCAAAAGAAAAATCAAAGGGTAGAAGAAACAAAAATAAATTCTTCAAGAAAGGTTTATGCACCAAGGAAGACATTTCCTCATCCGATGAGGATGAAGACAGTGACAGTGATATAGAAAGAGTACTCTTCATGGCAGTAGAATAATTTGAAGAAGAAAGAGAAGTTGATCTCAAAGAAGAATTGATCAGTTCCTTAGAAGAGATATGGAATGAAATAAATAAAATCAAGTCACTCAAGGAAAAACTAAAGAGGAAATAAGGTTCCCATAATTCCAACTCAAAAGAAGTAGAGAAGATGATCACAAAGTTAAAAATCCAAGTAGAAGGAGACAAAAGAATTAAATAAGCACTCAGAAATAACTTGGAAAAGAAGGAAAATATGATTAAAGGATTGGAAGTAGAAATATTCACTCTAAGAAAATATCTTCAGATGAAGGACATGCAGCATAATGGCACCAGAATATTGGATGAGATCATTAGTAGTCAAAGGCCATACTATGACAAATACGGACTAGGATACAACCAGATAGAAAAAGGCTCAAGATCGAAAACAATAGAACAAGAAGAAGAACAAAGAAGTTATGGAGAAATAGTCATAGGATCTCCTAAAAGGGAAGAAGGAAAGAATATCCAAGAATAATATTACAGAGACATTGCACCACCTAGAAGATCCATAATTCATATTCAGTAGCAGCAAGACATGGAAATAGCTCAAGAAGAAGAAGGATCCAGAAGAGCAGCACCATTTAGAAGATCTCCCGCCCCTAGGTATCAAACTTTTTTTCTTGGTTTATGTCATTCATGCAATAAATTTGGGCACAAATTTGCGAATTTTAGAGCCAATATCGAGAGAAGAATCAACTATGAAGGCTACACAAGAAACTATTGTCAAAGAAGACCTCATGAAGCATAGAGAAAAAAACTAAAACAAATTTGAATCCTTGAGTAATGAAGTAGAATGCTACAAATGCAACAATTTTGGTCACATGGACAAATATTGTAGATTGATTATTCCTCCAAGTGAACCAAAGTATAATATCAACAGTCATAAGCAGGAACCATAAAGGATATGGGTAAGGAAGAAGGATCAATTCAACATTGAAGAATGCATGCCTCATCTACAGGCCCAACGCAAGAAACGTGGATGGTATGTTGATAGTAGTTTCTCAAATCACATGATAGGTGATAAGGACATATTTCTAACTCTAAAAATAGAAAGATATGGATCAGTTTCATTTGGCAATGAAAAATCAGCCAGAATCATAGGAAAGGGTATAGTCAAGATTGGAAGCAAGGATGCCAAGGTAGAAAATGTACTATTGGTCAAAGACATGAAGCACAATATACTAAGTGTAATTCAAATGTGTGATCAAGGACATAAACTTGTGTTTGACTTAGAGAAATGTGGGATAAGGAAATCATGATCAAGAAAATTGGTGGCTACAGCTAAAAGAACTCCAAGAAACATATATGTACTAAATGAAATTGGAAATGGAAGATGTTTCCTAGGAAAGAATGATGAAATTTGGCTTTGGAATAGAAGAATGGGTCACATAAATTTTGGTAATCTTGTCAAAATCAGCAGAAGGGAAGTGGTAAGAGAAATGTTCGAGATATCAAAGCCAACAAACACTCTATGCAAGAATTGTCTACAGGGAAAACAAACTAGGACCAAATTCAAATCAAAGGAATACTCCACAACAAAATCGCTATACATTGTACATACAGATCTGTGTGGAACAACAAGAAAAAAAGGATTGAATGGAGAACTGTACTTTATGCTACTAGTTGATGACTACACAAGGATAACTGCAGTTTTCTTTCTCAGGAAGAAATCAGAGGCATTTGAACACTTCAATGATATACAAGGAATCGGTCGAAACTGAAACTGAATAAAAAATCAAGTGTTTGAGATCAGACAATGGAGGATATTTTACATCAACGGAATTCATATATTTATGTAGCGAACATGGGACAAAGAGCGAACATGGGACAAAGAGACTGTTCTTAGTAGCCAGGACACCTCAGAAGTATGGAGTTGTTGAAAGGAAGAACAAAACAGTGCAGGAAATGGCAAGAACCATGTTGAAAGACTCCAAGTTGTAAGACCTCTTTTGGGTAGAAGTAGTACATACAACATTTCATATCCAGAATAGGGGAATGCTCAGAAATAACAGTGATAACACCCCCTAAGAGATTTGTAAATGAAGACCAGCAAATGTGAATCATTTCAGAGTGTTTGGAAGCAAATGTTGTATCGAGAGATAATATGGAAAGATTGGAAAATTTGACTCTCGAGTTGATAAAGGCATACTAGATGGGTACTTTAGAAAAATAAAATCATACAAATGTTTCAATTTAAGACTCGACAGAATAGTGGAAATCATCAATGTGATGATTGATGAAATAGATGGACAAAAGATAAAAGAAAGAAGAAAAGATTTAGTAGTACGAGATCATGAAGAATATTTGAAAGAAGAATAAGAGCATCCATAAGCATAGAAATAATAGAAAGATATCCATGTACCTCCAAAGACACCTAGTAGATGAGTGCATAAAAATCATCATCCAAAATAGATCATTGGAAATAAGTATGCAGGAGTTGAAACTCGAAGAAGAATACATTCACCAGAACAACAACACCTAGCATTGTTATCCACAATTGAGATAAGAATTTTTTAAGAAGCAATCAAGGATGAATACCAAATCAAATCTATGGATGAAGAGTTAGATAAGATAGATAAGAATGACACTTGGGAACTAGTTCCAAGGCCAAAGAACAAGATTGTGATTGGTACATAGTGGGTCTTTAGAAACAAATTGAACGAGGATGGACAAGTTACCAGGAACAAAGAAATATTGACATGTAAAGCATGCGCTCAAGTTGAAGGTATAGATTTTGAAGAGACCTTTTCCCCAGTTGAAAAAATGGAAGCAATTAGGTTGATTCTAGATTATGCATGTTCCAAATATTGCAAAGTGCATTAGATGGATATAAATTCATCCTTCCTAAATGGAGAGTTAGAATAAGAAGTATACATCGAGAAGCCAGAAGGATTTAAGCTGTCAGGAAAGGAAAACTATGTTGAAGAAGGCACTATACGATCTCAAACAAGACCCCGAATCATGGTATTCAAGACTAGATAGATACTTATAGCAGCAAGGGTTTACGAAAGGAAATAAAAACAACAATCTCTACATAAAGTAAATCAATATAGCATCATGTTAATTGAATTTTATGTTGATGATATTATTTTTGGAAGTGATGATGACAGGATGAGTCAGAAATTTTCCAAAGACATGCAGAATGAGTTTGAGATGTCATTACTTGGAGAGTTGTATTTCTTTTTGGGACTACAGATATGTCATAGAAACAAATGTATCTTCATATATCAAACCAAGTACATCCTAGAAATGATAAAAAGAGTTGGAATGGAAGATTGTGAATCAGTCAGTACTCCTATGCAAACTAGTTGCAAGTTAAGGATGATTATTTTAAAGATGCAGACCATAGACTATGTAGATCGATGATTGGAAACTTACTCTATGTGACATCTTCTAAACCGGATGTGATGCAGGCAGTTGGATAGGTTGCAAGGTTTCAAGAAGCACCAAAGGAATCACATGTTATGGTAGTGAAGAGGATATTCAGATATCTAAAAGGTACAAAAGATTTTGGATTATGGTATCCAAAAGGGAATGATTTATCTCTTGTTGCCTACATAGATGAAGAATGGGCAAGTAGCATTGATTATATAATAAGTACAAGTGGAGCAGCTTTCTACTTTGGTGAGTGCTTGGTATCATGGTTAAGCGAGAAATAGTCATAGATATATTTTTCTACAGCAGAAGCAAAGTATATTGTAGTAGAAGGATGTTGTACTCAAGTTCTATGGATAAAACAAACTTTGAAGGATATATAATTTGAATATGATTAGCCCATTTCGATATTTTTTGAAAACACTAGTGCCATAAGTATCTCAAAGAATCTAGTTATGCACTCCAAGACGAAACACATTATGATCAAGTTTCACTTTCTACAGGAACAGGTTGCAGAGAAGAACATTAGGGTCGAGTACGTTGGGATAAAAGAGAAGATTGCAGATATCATCACCAAACCCCTTCCAAGGGAGGCCTTTGAGTATCTTCGACAAAAAATTGGAGTAGTTTCTGCCCCACAATGATTTTTGAATGTTTTTCATATATGTCATGGATTTACATGAGGAAGCACCACACAGAGTAAAAGGAAAGTTTAGACATGGGGAGAAACCCAAAGGACATTTTAGACAACGGGAGAAACCTCAAGGAGGATTACCCTTTACCCTTGATTCCAAAGAGAGAGAGAACGAAAAAGATCATGGAAACAGAGAGAAAGAACATATCCATAGAGACAGGGGGAGCGATGGTCACAGGGGGAGAAATGATCATAGGGGGAGCATGAGAAGGTGAATGAGTGTTCTCGTACCATCAGTCTTTCCATCAATGCCAAAGGGTAATATTGTTGGACAGTTGTTTGTCATTGATTTCAATGAGTAGTGGATTGATCTCAACTGATGTGATGGGTGTATTTGGAGAAGTATCCAAAGTGGTCCCCTTATGGCGTAGCTCTAAGCAAGGCCCTCACAGGAAGATTCTTTGAATAATTCTACAAGAAACCCCTAAGTATGGTTAAGGATCCCATAGTTGATCATGGAATTAGGTCATGAAGGATGGTGTAAATGAAGGTAACTCACTCATGTATGGATAGTCCTCATCATTCTATTTCCTATGATAGGTGGCATGCCACATAGTTCCTCACGGTTGAGGATACATTCCCTATTGAATATGGAAGCCCCGAAGTATGGTTAAAAATTCCCAAAGTGTGGTTAAGAAGCCCATAAATGGTTGCAACAATTAGTTATTAGTTGACCCCCAAAATGAGGAAAAAGGGTAAAAAAGTTGTAAACAAGAAGTTACAAGTTGGTCCTAAATTTAAGTAAAGAAGTCACTTGGAAAAGTATAAATACACATCAAGAGCCTCTCATTTGTACACATGAGTTTATTGAATATCTGTCTAAGTGAGAAAGTGTTTGTTATTCGAGATAACCAAGGAGATATTAGGTGAATTTCATAGGGAAGATGAAGTGAAAAAGGGATAAATTCCAAGGGAGGATTAATTCTTGTGAGGATGTGTTCTAAGATCCAGATATCCAATATTTCGCGCATGGCATGCTCTACAAGTTTTCTCTCTAGAATAAGCCAAAATTCAACAAGGTCTGCCATTTTTGCTATAAATCATTTTCTGGGATGTTCCAAGCAGTTAAACTTGGATGAATTGTAGAGAAGATATTGGGTAAAATTTGTAGACCTTCATTCAGTACAGGTACGGAGTTATGCTTGTTTAAAATTAGGGTTTGTGACTAATCCAAAAAACTAGTCCCATGAGACAAAGGTAAAGTTTGATGAAGATGATATTCTCTTATTGTTGAAGTTGATGAAGGTTTGCAGGTTTGTGATCACATACACCGGGTATGTTATAAAGTTATAGGTATGTTTATATGCATGTTTTTAGGGTTACATGTTGATGATGGTATGGTACATGCTTGAGAGGCATGTGTTGTTGATGCATGGTACATATTGGTGATGCTTTTGGTATCTATGTGAGTCGGTCTAGGTAAAGTTGGTTGATGAGGGTATATCAGTGACAGATACAATGACAGGTTGGATGATTGGTTGATCATCAGTGATAGTGAAAGTATCAGAGGTAGTGATAATGAGTCTAAACTTATATTTCAGGGCAACAAGATGGGGCAAGGATAGGTGGTTGTATCCACCTTTTGATTGGTGTTGGAGAAATCAGGGGGTTGTAGCCTCTTTCTCGTTGGAGCAAGAGAATTCATGGAGTTGTATATTCCTTTAGATTGAAGCCTAAGAATGGGGGGTTGTAGCCTCCTTCCAGTTGCAACTGGAAAATTGGGAAGTTGGTGCTTCCAATGAATGTATTATTTTGACATATAAGAAAATTATTTTGTGGTTTTCTCTCGTTTGGATTTCCACGTAAATTCTAGTGTACTGTGCATTTGATGTGATGTTTTTCATGTGATACTTCTTATGATTATACTACTGATGATATATATTGAATGCTAAAGATAAATTTTGAAAATTGTTCAAGAATATACATTGTGGTTAAAAGTAATAAAAGTGTTCATATTGATTCACCCCCCCTCTCAGTATTCCAACAATTATTTTTCATTTTAAATTGAAGATACTATTTGATGTATGTATTGCATATTTACAGTATGATCCTATGAAGAGGAATGATCGGGAACGTGAGGTTTTTCAATTAACCAAACTTTGATTATTTTATTTACTCTAAGGTGGAAGGGTGGTGCAAGACTGAGGATTGATGTCCTCATATGTATAACAGGTTGGTGTCTGGCAAGTGGGTTCTTGCAAAACATTGATAATGGGATTGGTTTCTCCATCATGTGGGTTCTTCCAAATATTTTAATCATAGGTTGGAGCCTAGATCATATTGAAAGAACTTGTTTTTTGGTTTTCTCCCATATGGGTTTCCACATTAAACCTATGGTGTTTTGAGTTCAAATGTTCTTTCAATGATGTTTTTATGTTCATTAAATTTGTTACAAGTTTAACATTTTTAAAAAGGAAAAATAAGTAAGAATATTGATTCACCCTCCCTCTCAATATTCAAAAATTGGTATCAGAGCTTATACAGATGCAGATTGGGCATGCAATGTTGATGATAGAAAAAGCATCAATGGAGGTGCATTTTTCTTGGCAGTTGTTTAGTTTCCTGGATCAGAAAGAAACAAACCTCTATTTCCCTTTCCATAGCTAAAGAAGAGTATATAGCCACAACATTATGTTGTACTCAAGTGCTATGGATAAAAAAAAATCTCAAAAAAATTAAGGTACCTTGTGATCAACCTGTTTCTATTATGTCTAACAACACGAGTGCAATTAACATCTCTAAAAATTTGGTTCAACACTCTAATACCAAACACATTCCCATCAAATATCATTTTCTCAGAGAACAGGTTTAGGATCAGGTCATCAAATTAGAATATGTTCCCTCAAAAGAGAATATTGCAAACATGTTTACCAAGCCATTACCTACAGAATATTTTGAGTATCTCAAACAAACATTGGGAGTGATCTCTTCTTCCCTCCTTCAGTAAAGGAAATAGTATATAATTTTAGTCCATCCCTTCCAATGTGCACTATTAAATAATAGATAGGGGAAGCAATTTCAGAAAGAAAGAGAAGGTAGCACAGTCCAAGGGGGAGCATTCCCTATTTCCAAAGGTGTAATCAGTCAGGAAGAGTGTCTATTTTTTCATTGGTGTCTAAGGGGGAGTGTATATTTGAACCTATGAATTTTGCACAAGCAAGTCAGGATGATCATTGGATGAAGGCTATGAATGAAGAACTAGATCAAATAGAAAAGAATGAGACATGGGAACGTGTACCAAGACCCAAGGAATAAAATGTAATTGGAATGAAATAGGTCCTTTGGAAATAAGTTGAATGAATATGGGAAGATAGTCAGAAACAAGGCCAGGCTTGTATGTAAAGGATATGCTCAAGTATAAGGAGTGGATATTGAAGAAACATTTTCTCTTGTTGCAAGAATTGAAGCAATCAGGATGTTTCTAGATTTTTCTTTTCATAGAAGATTCAAAGTCTACCAAATGGATGTTAAATCGACATTTTTAAATGGTGATTTAGAGGAAGAAATATATGTGGAATAGAGAGAGGATTTCCAATTGTCTAACAACAAATATTGTGTCTGCAAATTAAAAAAAAAATCTCTATATGGGTTAAAAAAAGGCCCCAAGAGCTTGGTACTCCAGAGTAGATAGATATTTGCATCAGAAAGGTTTCAAAGAGGGGACTGCAGACAGTAACCTATACCTCAAGGTTGAAGGTAATAATTTTCTAATTATTGTAGTATATGTTAATGACATAATTTTTGGCAGCAACACTGAACTAATGATTCAAACATTTGTAGTTTCTATGCAGCAAGAGTTTGAGATGTCACTTCTAGGAGATCTATCATTCTTTCTTGGTTTACATATTCATTAGTCAGAAAAAGGAATTTTTATTTCTCAAAGTAAATACCTCAAAGAAATTTTGAAAATTTTTGGCATGCAATATTGTGCACCAGTGAGAACTCCTATGATTGTAAGTTGCAAACTCAGCAAGGAGGATGATTCTCTAGAGATGGATCAAACTATGCATAGGTCTATGATAGGGAGTTTACTCTATTTAAAAGCTTCAAGGCCCAATATCATGCAAGCAATTGGTTTAGTAAGAATATTTCAATAAAATACCAAAGAAAATCATGTGCATGCAGTAAAGAGGATATTCATATATTTTCAAGGCACCATTGATTATGGCTTGTGGTATCCAAAGGACACATACCTCACTCTCAGAGATTATACTGATACAGATTGGGTAGGCAGTGTTAATGATATAAAAATCACCAATGAAAGTGCATTTTTTCTTGGCAATTGTTTAGTTTCCTGGCTCAGCAAGAAACAAACCTCTATTTCCCTATCTACAACTAAATCATAGTACATAGTCACAACATCATTTTGTACTCAGTTTCTATGGATCAAAAACAATCTCAATGACATCCAGGTACCTTGTGATCAACCTATTTCTATTATGTGTGACAACACAAGTGCAATTAACATCTATAAAAATATGTTTCAATACTCTAATACCAAACACATTCCCATAAAATATAATTTTCAAAGAGAATAGGTTCAATATTAGGTCATCAAATTAGAATATGTTCCCTCAAAAGAGCATATTGCAGACATCTTTACCAAACTATTACCTAGATAATATTTTGAGTATCTCAGACATAGGTTGGGAGTGATCTCTTCTTCCCTCCTTCAGTAAAGGAAATAATATATAATTGAAGTTCATCTCTTCCCAGGTGCACTACTGAATCAAAAATAGGGGGAGAAAATTCATAAAGAAGGAGAAGGTATAACATTCAAGGGGGGTCATTCTCTATTTCCAAAGGTGTACTCAGTTAGGAAGAGTGCCCCTTTTTTCATTGGTGTCAAAGGGGAAGAGTAAAATTAAAACCATGAGGTTTCATTAGTACAGTGATAGAGGGAGTATCTCAGGAGCAGAGTATAGAAGCATTTATGAAGAGTAGTCTAGTAAAAGTGGTTTTACTAAGTTGTCATCAATGACAAAAGGGGAGATTGTTGAGAAAGTGTTGTGATTTATGTCAAAGTGATTGCAAGCATGACAATGAGAAAGTGTTTTCATTGATGTCAAAGTGGTTGTAGGTGTGACATTAATTGGTGGAATTGATATCAAACTAATTCTTGAGATCAATGGTTATTGAGATATGGTTGTTAAAGAGAGCCCAGTAGGCGAGGATCTTGTTCCAAGCATAAATTTGTGATTTCAACATTCAAAGAAATTCAACTACAGAAATTTGGGATTTTGTTAGCCACGTGTTGAACTACAGAATCAGCGGTAGCTATAGAAATAGTCGATCTGTAGGATTATTTGAGATAATATATGTCATGTTCAATTGAAGAGATTATTTGATGATTTTGTTTCATATTTACAGTATGATCCTACGAAGAAGAGAGATTGGGAACATGAGGTTTTGTAATTAACCAAACTTTGATTGTCTTATTTACTTCAGGGTGGTAGGGTGGTGCAAGGATGAGGATTTATGTCCTCATGTGTATAACAGTTTGGTACTTCGAAAGTGGGTGCTTGCAATACATTGAAAAGGGGATCGGTGTCTCCAGTAAGTGAGTGCTTGCAAAACATTAAAAAAGGCGGATTGGTGTCTCCAAAAAGTGGGTGCTTGCAAAACTTTGAAAATGGGATTGGTGTCTCAAGCAAGTGGGTGCTTGCAAAACTTTGAAAAGGGTATTGGTGTCTCTAGAAAGTGAGTTCTTGCAAATATTGTAATCAAAGGTTGGATCCTAAATCATATTGAAAGAAGTTGTTTTGTGGTTTTCTCTTGTATGGGTTTCCACATTAAATCTCTCGTGTTCTATGTTCAAATGTGCTTTGAATTATGATTTTATGTTCATTAAATTTATTGCAGGTTTAATATTGTTAAAAAGGAAAAATAAGTAAGAATACTAATTCACTCGCTTGTTGGAGACACCAATCCCCTTTTCAAAGATTTGCAAGAACCCACTTGTTGGAGACACCAATCCCCTTTTTTAAATGTTTTGCAAGCAAATACTTGGCAGGAAACAACATGTTATACACATGAGGAAATCAATCCTCATCTTTGCACCACCCTAAAGAAAATAAAATAATATAAAGTTTGGTTAATTACAAAACCTCATGTTCCTAACCTCTCCTTTTCAAAGGATCTATTGACATGTTCAAATTCACCCGACAACGGCAAGGGGTACTCCCCGATATACAGTCCCAATTAGACTATACACCATTTGGATTAGAAGTCTCATCTCAAATTTGGCCCAACTGCCATTTACTATTATCTTATGTCTTATCCCATATCCTAGGGATAACTAAGGAGATCATGTCTCGAGGCCCATAGTCCTAGACATGGATTTCTAAGAGCCATATGACTTGAGAATGGCCCTCGAGGGCCCATATTTTCTATAGTGCAACCCATCTATCAGTAGCAGCAACATCCATCCAACCAACCTGGTCCTGAAGTAGTAGTAAGTCTTTCTCCATGAGGTAATGAGACCAGGTATCATGGTATGTTTCACTCTAATTATTGAAGAACTTAAGTATGTTGCATTAAAGTCTCCTTCATTTCATAGTGTTTGATTGGAATTTATGTTATTTAACTTGTTCATACCTAGGAAGGTGACATAATTCCCTGGTAAGTTGATTCCCCTTTAGAATGAGTTGCCACTAGGTGGGTCTATGAAAGGTCATCGTCCATTCCCTCCATACTTACCACTTTCCATCATTATTCCTCTCATATCCCCCCACCTTGGTTTGGGCATTGGGTTTTCCATGCTAGGAAGGGTTGTACCTTTCCTTGTTGGAAGAAGGGGCTAAAGTCCCAGAGGGTAAAAGTAGTTGGCAAGAGTTAAAATACAAAATGAAACCTTTGAGAGGCTTCGCCAAGGGATTCCCAAGAAAGCAATAAAAATATTCTCAGTGAGAAAAGGGGACCCATAATATAAATCGAAACTCAAGGTACTAGTTGGTGGATGGGAAGTCTCATCATGAGTCAACCTATTAGGTCCATGGGCATGTAGACGTATGACACTACCATCTATATGGTCACCAAGCCAGGGTAGTGACTCTTTGTGGCATATCCAAGAGAAAGGGGGTCTCATCACGAGCCAGCCTTCTCATTTACGTTAAATGCTTGTGGGTAACATTCTCACCTCTGGTCACCATGTCAGGAAAGTGTCAACTAGATTTTCACTCGAAAAGGAAATATACCAAAAACAATAATACTAAGAATAAAAGGCATTGAATGGGATAGGAAACAATGGCATCAATGATAAGGTGTAGATCGCCATCTACAGAGGCACCCACAGGAAATACCTACATTTCCCTATTATCACTACACCTTCTGCCCAAAAAATTCCCCTAAGCCACTTCACACACACTTACATGACCTATATCGGTTCTCACCTCGGAAACACCCAAAAATTAAGGAGGATTATCCCAATAGGACATCCTCAAAACTTCTCCAAACTTGACTTGTTAATATGCATAATGTCTTTGAGTATTTGTCTGGGTAAAGGGGGGTTTGATGCATATGTTTAGGTAATTTGATTATTATATGTGATTTACATTGCTATGATCCATGTGACTTGTCATCCCCTGGAGGGCGTATTTGTTGTTGTTTCAAGAAGTTCCCAGTGGATAGGTACATATGGGGGAATTATTAGGCTGGACCTCCATGGGGATGAAAGCCCAACAGATGGATGTTGTGACCCCAATAGAGGGGAAGAGAAACCAGAGGCTTTCACCAAGAATAAATAAGAACGTTGCACCAGGGACAATCTGGAAGACCTAGACCCAGGGGGGCTTTTCCTTTCCACCTGGAAGTTGACCCTTGAGAGCACATGACATCATCATTTTGACCTTGACATGATCCATAGTTAGGGTTTGCATTCATGATGAGCAGTTGTGTGATAGTTGGAATGTGTGGCAGCATTCAAGGCCTTTGGAGGCCAAACGTTCTACACTTGAGGCCTAGCATTCCACCTTAGGGGCCTAACATCACCCTAGAAGGGCATGATGTCACCCTTGAAGATGACTTTAGGGTTTAATTAATGACATTTTTGTAAAAACTGGATTTTAAATGTAATTTGGACATGTCATCCTTTTATGACCTAACTGTAATTAAAGGTTATTGATATTGTATAAATAAGAGAGAAAAATATCATTTTTATCATCAGCTCTCATCACACAAGTGTGTGGTCTGAAATTCAACCTTCAAGGGTTGTTGGTTGAACTAAGTGGTGTGCAACTTCTTGGAGAGGCAAATCTTGGTGTATTTTGGCTATTTTTCATTGTGGAGGATCTTCAACTAGGGTTTGGATTGATTATTCTTGGTGAAGTAAGTAGAAAATATGAAAAAAAATTATGTTAAATGCCTGTGGTAAATTTTACTTGGTTCATGTTAAAGAATATGAAATTGCTTGCTCAAAACCCTCGGAGAGAAGACAAGTTATTATCTTTTTCTCTATAGTCTTCCACTTGTTGAATTTCTCAAAGTACATATTGTTTAGAAGTAGCTACTAGAGCACTAATTACTAGCACTCTAGTATACCTACTCTAATTTCCTATTGCATATATTACTTCCAAATTTGTCTAAAGGAAAGAGAAACTGCTAGGGCCTAAGTCTTCTTACTTTCTAGCCAATTTTCTCTTAAGGACTTGGGTGTTTGAGGCCTTGGGTTACCAATACCTATTCCATCCAGTCCATCTCCTTTGGATAAGAACTATCATTGCTATTTTTCTCTAAAATATGTTGCTACTATTGTTGACTCCATATACCCTAAAAGGCACTAATCCACTCACCTGGGTGCTTTATTTGATCAAACAACTCTCAAACAACCTTCCTTGAAACCTTTACTAATCTTTGCTAAACTTAAACCAGACTAACTCCCTAACAAACTTGATGTTGTTGAAAAAGATTGCTACAACCATCTTATAGTAGCAAATTCATCTTTAAAAGTGACATTAAAATCTGATTAGACATTGCCAACTTTGCTTTTGACAAGTTGCTATCATTTTCTCAAATTAGACATATGTTCTGTTGTCCTTTTTAAGCATTTTTGAAGAATAATTATTGTGGTTGTTACAAAATGTCCATTTTTGTTATAGATAATCACTTTGCTTCAGTATTATATCAGCTTACTTATTTCTTAAAGGTTCATGGTATTATGAAGCACTAACATCATATAGTACCTTGAATTTTCATGTTTTTTCTATTGTTGTCTTGTTTTGGGAAGGTACACCTAATTTATTATTTTGCTTCATATCTATGAGACACAAAGAGCCTTTTAAATTGAGTGACTTGTGAGAGGGGGGAACATTATTTCCTTGGCCTTCTCAAACCCTCAGGTCACTGGGGGCATCTCCCCTGGGATACGTTGATATACTCCTAAATTGAAAAGGGTTTCCTATTAAGGTGATAGTGATAGGTAACCCCCTATTACGCCAATATTGTATCTACTTGCTCTGGGATTTAGGCAAGTACAGATTATGCCATAACATTTTGGCACCATTGTCGGGGAACACTGAGTAAATTTTCCTCAACAACACTTTTTTTGGTAAGCCTTTCCCTCAAGATCTTTATCTTATGAAGATTACCTGACAACTCCATTGAGGGTGATCCCCTCATCCTTTTGATAATATTAAGAATATTATTTGGGGACTCCACTGATGACGACTCGTAGCGGACATCAATATACACCTTATTATCCTTTGATTCTTGTCGTCCATGTAGCCTATCCTAAATGGTCTCCCAAAGAACATTTTATCCCTTTAGATTTGGCCAATATCCAAGGAGGATTACATGATCTCCCAAAGGATATCGACTCTTGGATACCCAAATTATCAGGAGAGGTAGGGGCTTATGGAAATGCACATTGGACTAAATTCTATGAGAGTTACGAGTTCCATCAATCTGGGAAAGAACATCTTGACACATTTATGAGGCTTTTCTTGGCCTCACTCACTGGGAATTCTAGAGAATGGAGAAATGCACTCCCAAGTAGAATCCTCACAACCCCTTAAGATTTAAAACAGGTTTTCTTGAAAATATGGGGTATGGTGGAAAATATGGCTTACCTTTATTCCCTATACCTCAAATTTTGCAAACAAAATGACGAAGATGTTATGGAATTTAATGATATGTTGAACACCCTAATTGGCCGACTTGAGCCCAAATTTAATCAAGAGATCACTATTCTCCAACACTATTTAAAATCCTTTGAAGGAGAATTACAATTTACCCTCAAGAACCGATTTCCTATGAGCCTCGGAGAAGCACAAGATGTTGCTTTCCAGATTGAAGAAAATATTAGGTTCAAAAATTCCATTCATTAGGTCAATATTTTGAAAAAATATGACATATTAGGGATAAATGAGGAAATAATGGAAGAGCGAGAGAATGACTTCCTGGAGATTCTAGAGGTAGAAAATGACACTTTCCCTAGAAAATGGAGTACGGGTTTTTCAAACATGAAAGATGCTTCCTTATTTTCACAATGACATGAGCCCCCTGAGGATTTGAATCCCCCTCAATATACCTTTGAATATATTGAGTTTAAATGCATTGAATACTTGCCTTCACAAATCACTGAGGAAGATGATTGTGAAGAAGAATCCCTCGTTGTTTATCATGTTGGGAGCATGGGAACAAAATATGGTGAACCCGCACCTTTTTATGTTACCCTCCACATCAATGATTTCCTTCTCCATAATTGTTTTTTTGACCTAGATACTCCTAATAACATTATGACCGAAAGGGTTATGTACCAACTAAGTCTCAATATATCAAAACCAAATACACAAGATGGTTTTAAACAAGGTATTATCAAAGACCTAAGTGTTGACTTCCATGCTTTCTCTGATGTCTCCTTCAAGATCGATGTAATGGTGATAGACAATTTAAGTAGATGGGGAATTCTACTCTACAAATACTTGATAAAAAAACTAATTAGGAGCCTCGAAGACCAATGGTCCAAATCTATTATACCCCATCCCGAAGGAGGATTTTTTACCCTTCACAAGGAACCCATCACGGGATGCCTCATTGAAACTCCCAAAGAACCCATTGATCAAATCCTCTGTGTGAATAATGGGGTGGAAAGTTGGTTTGTCCAAGAAGGAAACTTCAAGGATGAACTTGAAGAAACACCCGAAGGAATATGGACCTTAGAATTTGATGGTGCTCATTCAGGTTCTGGTTCAAGGGCAGGCATTGTCCTGACAACCCCATCTAAGGAAACTTTCTACTACTCCTATAGACTTGAATATCATTGTACAAACAACGTTTCTAAATACGAAGCTTTGATTATAGGTCTTAACCTATCGATTGATGAGGGTATCACACACTTGGGGTTTATAGGATATTTATACCTAATAGTATCACAATTTTTGTTAAACTTTGCTGCAAATAATGAGAGACTAAAAGGGTATCGAGACTTTGCAATATCTGTTGCAAAATCCTTTGAAGTAGTATCAATCGAAGCAGTTTCCAAAGAGGAAAATTATGTAGCAAATGCTTTGGATGTCTCGGCATCTATTTTGCAACCTTGTGAGGGTTCCCTCCAAAACTTGTGCAAAATGGAGGTCCTATTTAGACCATCGATCCCTGATAACTTAGAACATTGGCAGGTCTTTGAAGATGATAATCAAATCCTTAGATTCATGGAAAATAGTATAGAATTCACCAATTCACAAGTAAACTTCCTAGTTGATTCCATGGACCTAGACGTAGTAAACTTGCAAAATAACACTCTGTCGAAAGGGTGTGTTCCTTTATAACAACTCTTTGATAGAAATGATGTTTACAAAGGGAAAAAAACCCAAACAACAAACATATGAAGTCTTAGAATTCAACATTGGCACCGAGATGGATACAAGAATGGTAAAAATAGGGAAAGGTACCACAGAAAAAGAGAGGAACGAGATACTTGACCTCATAAGAGAATTTAAGGATGCCTTTGCTTGGAATTATGATGACTTAAGGGCTTATAGGGGTGATTTCATCCAACATGATATACCTTTGACAGAGGGAGCCAAACCTTTTCGACAAAAAATAAGGCATATTAACCCTAAGTTGGCAAACTAGATACAAAAGGAACTTCAAAAGATGGTAGATGTTGGTATCATAGCCACCATTAGATATTCATCATGGATGTCTAATTTGGTAGTTGTCTGAAAGAAAAGTAGTGGCATTCGTCTATGCGTAGATTTTCGAAACCTTAACCAGCTATCTTTGAAAGACATTTACCCCCTCCCAAATATGGAACACTTACTACAAAGGTGTTGGGAAAATACTGAGAGGGGGGGTGAATCAGTATTTTGAGCTATTAACAATTTTTCACTTTTCTTTCACTGAAAAATCTTAGTCTACTTTATAGAGACCAGTTATTGTATATT
>JZKD02S1674129.1:50663-81836 GCA_000966675.3 Picea glauca | reverse complement strand
TCTTTCGGGAAATTTGAATGGAATCCAATGGTCACTGGATCTCTGTCTTCCTTCTTCTCTGTAATCTCTTGTTGCGCGCGTTTTCTTCAATGTTGTACCTCCTGAGCTCTTACATATGAATCCCCCAAGGGGTTTTATCCTTCATATCCTTCCATCTCCATTATTGCCATCAATGACAACAACCATCATCGTTGCTTGTTCAATATTTGCCAACAAAAGGATCATAGGGGCAGGCATGATGTCCATGCTGGATAGATTTTCTGGATACAATCAGGTATTACTCAAGAGAGAAGATCTACTCAAAATGGAATTTACCACACCATGGGGAACATTCATGTATTTAAGAATGTCATTTGGCCTTATGAATGTTGGTTCAACCTTTAAAAGAGAAATGGATTTTTCTTTTAGGGATCTTATTCAGAAAATTATAGAAATTTACCAAGATGATCTCACAGTCATGTTTAAATAAAGAAAAGACCACATCTCACACCTCATAATTGTCTTTGAAAGGTGTAGGAAATATGGTATTTCCTTGAACCCTAAGAAATATATTTTCAGGATAGATAAGGGAAAGATATTGGGACACATAGTCTCAGAGGAAGGAATTTTCGTAGACCCGGAGAGGATCCAATATATCAAATATGTATGCCCCCTGCCAACAAAAAATCCCTACAATCATTCTTTGGAAAGATAAACTTTATTCGAATATCTGTCCCAAACTTTGCCAAAAGAATAAAACCCATGAGTGTATTACTTAAAAAGGACATAGTATTCAGGTGGGACGACAAGGCCCTTCAATATTTTGAGGATATAAAATACGCCATTTCCCAAGCCCCATTTTTTATTAGTCTTGATTATTCATGATATTTCATGATATTTTATTTCTCTTCTCAAGACACTATCGCATGTGTCTTATTGCTGAAAGATGTTGATGACCGTGAAAATCCTATTGCGTTCATGAGTAAAGTCCTTATAGATTCATAGTTGAATTACTTAATTACTGAAAAGAAAGATTATGCCTTGGTGAAATCCCTCAGGCATTTTAGAAACTATGTGGGCTATAAAAAGATTAAGGATTATGTCCCTTACCCAGCGGTAAAGGATGTTCTATCACAACAAGATTGTATGGGTACTAGGGGTAAGTGGGTTTCCAAGATCCAAGAATATGACTTAGAAATTAAACCAACCAAGATTGTGAAGGGACAAGGGTTAGCTCGAATGCTGATTGAGAGCAACCAAGAAGCTATACAAATGGGATAAAACGAATAAGTGAATGTTTTGGTGAGTGAACTAGAACACGGTGAATGGTATTCTGACATAATATACTACCTCATGAACTTATCATGCCCAGACCATGTAGTAGACTATAAAAGAATATATATGAGACTCAAAGCTATGAAGTATTGTTTAACTGAGGATGGTCTTGGCTAGAAGGACCCAAATGGATTTCTCCTTAGATGTGTAAGAAAATAAGAGTCCAACAAACTACTGAAAGAATTACACTATGGGTATTGTGGTGGGCGCTTCACTGCCCATACTACCGCACACAAGATATTAAGAGTTGGATATTATTGGTCAGCATTGTTTGTTGATACTCACTGATATGTATGCTCATGCCAACCTTGTCAATACTTTGTGGGTAAACAAAAAATCCATGCACAATCTTTGAGACTCGTGGTGGTAGAAGCTCCTTTTCAACAATGGAGCTTAGAATTTATTGGTGAGTTTAAAGATAACGCAATTAATGGTTACCAATGGATTTTGACCACCAAAGATTATTTTACAAGGTTGGTAGAAGATATTCCCACAAAGAAATCCATTGAGGAGGTGGTCATGAATGTTTTGGAAGAAAGAATCATAACGATAGTTGGGGTATCATCCAAAATTACCACTGACAATGCCAAATCTTTCAGCTCCCTTGCCTTAGCAGAATTTTGTTTCAAGTATGGCATAATTATATCTCATTCGTCAAACTACTACCCATAAGGGAACGTCCTGGCAGAATCAAGTAATAAGAACCTCATGAATATCATTAAGAAGGTTGTGGGAGAGAAAAAGAAGGCTTGGGATAGCAAGATCAAGTATGCCCTACGGGAAGATCAAATAACAACAAATACCTCAATAGGAAAAACCTTGTTTGAACTAGTATATGGTTTGGAGGCTAAACTACATGTGAATCTCCAAATCCCTATCCTACATTTCACTCAGCAATACACCATAGAAGAGGAAGCGATCCAGGGGAGAATTGACCAGTTGGTAGAGTTGGATGAATCTAGGAGGGTTTCTTTAAGTCAAATGGAGAAGAATCAAGAGAAATTTAAGAAAACCTTCGATCACAAAGAAAAAGAAAGAGGTTTCATAGAAGGAGACTTAGTGTTGTCATGGGATAAAAGAAGGGAGAAACCTAGTATGCACAAGAAGTTGCATTGATTATGGATAGGTCCCTACAAAATCTTGAGTCAGGCAGGAACAAACTCTTTTAACTTAGCAACACTTGAAGGAGAATATTTTAAGCTACCTATGAATGTTGTACACATCAAGCGCTACTTCCCGCCAGCGGCATGACAGGTAAGTTAGGAATTTGCATCCATTGTATATATTGTCTTCATATCATGCTAGTGTAGTGTAGTTTCATTTTGTATTATTCATTATGTATATATGTGTGCTTAATTTTATTACACTATATCATATATGAGAGAGGGGTGATATCACCACCATGATGATTATTGATACATTTGTTGAGATCTAGTAGATACAGGTCATACCAGATATGTTGAATTTATCATGCGCTCTATAGTGAGCACATGTCCCCTAGTTGGAGCCAGATGTTATCCCCTATCCTAGGGATAACTAAGGAGATCATGTATTGAATCCCATAGGTCCTAGACATGGAGTTTTGAGAGCCAAATGACTTGAGCATGGCCCTCGAGGGACCATATTTTCTTCAGTACAATCCATCTATCAGCAGCAGCAACATCCATCCCACCAGCCTAGTTGTGAAGTAGAAGTAAGTCTTTTTCCATGAGGTAATGAGTCAGGGTATCATGATATGTGTCACTTTGATTATTGAATCACTTAAGTATGTTGCATTAAATTCTCTTTCATTCCATAACGTTTTCCTGGAAATTATGCTCTTAAACTTGTTCATACTTGGTAAGGTGAAATAATGGCCTAGTAATTTGATTCCCCTTTAGGATGAGTTTCCACTAGGTGGTTCTATGAAAGTTCATCGTCCATTCCCTCCATACTTACCACTTTCCATCATCACTCCTCTCATCTCCCCCCACCTTGGTTCGGGCATTGGGTTTGCCACGCTAGGAAGGGTTGTACCTTGCCTTGTGGGAAGAAGGGACTAAAGGCCCAAAGGGTAAAAGTAGTTGGAAAGAGTTAAAATACAAAATTAAACCTTTGAGATGCTTTTCCCATGGATTCTCGAGAAAGCAATAAAAATATTCGCAGTAAGAAAAGGGTATCCATAAGATAAATTGAAACTCAAGGTACTAGTTGGTGGATGGGAGATCTCATCATGAGTCGACCTATTAGGTCCATGGGCATGTAGTGGTATGACACTACCATATATCTAGTCACCAAGCCAGGGTAGTGGCTCTTTGTGGAATAGCCAAGAGAAAGGGGGTCTCATCACAAGCCAACCTTCTCACTTCCGTGAAATGCTTGTGGGTAACATTGTCACCTCTGGTCACCATGCTAGGACAGTGTCCCCCATCTTTTCCCTTGAAAATAAAAAATACCAAAAGTAATAAGACTAAGAATAAAATCCATTGAATGGGCTAGGAAAAAATGGAATCCATGATAAGGTGCATATCTCCCTCTACAGAGGCACCCACAGGCAATACCTACATTTCCCTATTATCACTACACCCTCTACCCAAACATTTCCCCTACACCACTTCACACACACTTACATGACCTAGATTGGTTCTCACCTGGTAAACACCCCAAAATTAAGGAGGATTATCCCAATAGGACATCCTGAGACCTTCTCCAAACCTGACTTAGTAAACTACATAACGTCTTTGAGAATTTGTCTGGGTAAAGGGGGGTTTGATGCATATGTTTGGGTAATTTTATTATTTTATGTGATTTACATTGCTATGATCCCTGTGACTTATCATCCCCTAGAGGGCGTAATTTTTGTTGTTGCAGAAATTTTCCCGATGGACAAGTGCATATGGGGGAATCATTAGGTATGAACTCCATGGGGCTGAAATCCCAACAGATAGATGTTGTGACCCCACCAGGGGGAAAGAGAAACTAGAGGCTTTCACCAAGAAGAAATAAGGACGTTGCACCAGGGACACTCCGACAAACCTAGACCCAGGGGGGTTTTTCCTTTCCACCTGAATGTTGACCCTTGAGAGCACATGACATCATCATTTTGACCTTGACGTCATCCATAGTTAGGGTTTTCATTCATGATGAGAAGTTGTTTTCTAGTTGGCACGTGTGGCAGCATTCAAAGCCTTTTGAGGCCAAACGTTCTACACTTAAGGCCTAGTGGTCCACCTTAGGGGCCTAACGTCACCCATGAAGATGAAATTAGGGTTTAATTAATGACATTTTTGTAAAAACTGGATTTTAAATGTAATTTGGCCATGTCAGCCTTTTTATGAACTAACTGTAATTAAAGGTCATTGATATTGTATAAATAAGAGAGAAAAATCTCATTTTTATCATCAACTCTCATCACACAAGTGTGTGGTCTGAAATTCGGCCTTCTTTAAGGGTTATTGGTTGAACTAAGTGGTGCGCAACTTCTTGGAGAGGAAAATCTTGGTGTATTTTGGCTATTTTTCATTGTGGAGGATCTTTAACGAGGGTTTGGTTTGATTATTCTTGGTGAAGTGAGTAAAAAATCTGCAATTTTTTTATGTTAAATGCTTATGGTAAATTTTAGTTGGTTCATGTTAAAGATTATGTTCTCTTGTCCTTTTTAAGCATTTTTTAAGCATAATTATTGTGGTTGTTACAAAATGTTCTTTCTTGTTATAGATAATCACGTTGTTGCAGTATTATATCCGTTGCTTCTTTCTCTGCTAATTTTTCTATTATTCGTGTCGTTTCAACTAACTCTTTTTCTTTCTCTGCAACAACTTTTGCTTCGGCCTTTTCTTTTAATTTTGCTTCATTTTTTGCTCTAGCCTTTGCTTTGTCGACTTCTAATTTTTGCTTCTTTTTAGCATCGTTCCTCCTCTTCAGTATCTTTTCTTTGTCTCTTCTCTTTTTATCTATCGATGCATCTTCATCCTCTTCTACAGAAATTGAATCAGTTGAGACTGAGATGGGGAAAGATCTCTCAGCTTCATCTCTCTCTGCATCTTTTCTGGTTGCCTCTCTTGCAGCTTCTTCGACCATGATTCTTCCTTTTGGATGACCCCTCCTGTTGAAAATGAACTCAGCATAAGTCCTATCATTTTGATGTACTTCCTTTTCTTCCCAAAACTCAATGGTGTATTCATACGACAGTCTCATGCTATGGAAGTTCTCTTTGATGATGTTCTTGGGCTCATGCCTCCTGAATATTTCCTCTTCAAAATGATAGGAAATCAATACGTCTACTTCCACCTGGGATGGTTTGGTGTTTTCAAAGAAATAGTTGCCAATGTAAAGAATTAGTTGAGGCCAAATTTATTTCTTTGATCAATATAACGTTCCTCCAACCCCATGTATGATAGTTTTATATGCCACTTCCTAGAGAACAAGCTTGTGAGGGATGAACCGAGGAAGTAGATGGGGTGGTTTCATTGTAGCGTATATCCTTATATATGTATCATGTTCCATTAAATACCAATCCCAAATCCTTCTTATAACTATTATGGCCTTGTCGGTCATACAATGTGGGGAGGTGCAAAAAATAAATTCATACAATGGGGAAAGGAAGTGTTCACAGATTCTTTGATAGTTTGTTTGGTATGTGTGCTCCCAAAGAACCTTGTAGTAGATGTGGATAGAAGAAACAATGAGAACCAACTCCATCCCATGTTTGGGTACTTGTGAGTGATACACATTATGCCTAGAAGATATGAAGACATATGGAAACTAGGGAAGCTTCCTGGTTGTGCTTGTGTTACTGCAGAAATGGAATCTTTGAGATTTTTAGAAAAAATGTCTTCCCAGTTGAATGAGACCCCCATATTTGCACAGAAATAAATTAGGGGAATGTATGATAGGGGGAAATGATTTTCATATGGTTCCTCGTACAACCTGCACGGCATGGCTACAATATATTGGTAAGGTATCCTTAAATTCGTTGTGGGATATCAACTCTTGGGCCGATATTTGAATTGCTTGTATGTTTTATACCATGCAGGGATTAAATATTTCAGTGTGAGCTCCAACTCACTGAAGAGTTGACCATTTATCCTTTTTTTCCAGCTTCAATATAGTAACACTTAGCTAAATCATCGATCCTTAATGAAGCTACCATTTCTTTTCTTAGATTAAATACATAGCTACTATCTACGTCTGTGTTTTTCAAAATCCAAGAAATGGCGTCTACACAAGGTAAAATTGTTGGATGTGTTTCCACTCTGAAAATTCTTGATTTTCTGATATTCCTAAACACCTGGAGCTCATTTTGTTCCTCTACCTTCGTAGAGAAGTTTCATTTCTTAAACATATAATATACTTCTCTCCAATTTAAAGTTTCTCTATCTTTGTCTAGAAGTCTCAACGTATCATCATATATGGTTCTGGCACTTTCTCTCTCTACTATCTATTGAGAGTTGCCAGATGGCTCAGCCCCTGTTGCTTTCATCGTCATATTCTTTCATGGTGACATGTTTGAATCTACAGACAAGATAAATTTAGAGCACGTCATTTGGAAACAATTAAATGATCAAACAATTATAAGAATTACTAAAAACAAGTCAAGGCAAGTTGCTCCTTGCAAATATCAAGTAAATAGTAGACAAACGCTCGAGATTTTGGGGTGAAAATATTGGGCATCATCTTGGAAAAGTGAAATTGCAGAGAAATAAAACAACTTTCTTAATACAGATCAGAAGAGTTCGTAACAACTCCTCTGATTGTATCAGAGGAGTTAGTAAAAACTTCCACGAGCATATAGAAGGAGTTAGTCATCGTGTCGAGGAGCTCAGAGAACTTACCAAGAACTCCTCTAATCGTATCGGAGGAGTTGAAAGTAACTCCTCTGAAATGATCAAAGGAGTTTTTTTCCATTTGTTCTAAAAACGTTCAGAAGAATTAATGTCAACTCTTCCGAGCATATCGAAGAAGTTAGTAATAAATTCTCTGATGTGCTCAGAGAGTTAATACAAAAGTCTTTGGTTTTGAAGTCAGGGTTTTCCATGAACAAGGATAGCGACCAGGAGTACTACGACTATCCTGGAAGGATTAAATCCTTTATGCCTCAGATGGGTTTTTGGATTTTCATTGGTTAAGTGAGAGGATAGAAAGAATTCCATCATGGTTAAAAAGGGGGAAAATATCGATTGTTTGTATATCCCATAGCCAAGAGTAGATTCAAAATGAACATAAGACTAGTAGAAAAGGAAGAGGTAGGGTCAGGGCGAAGTGAGAGGTAGGGTCATGGCGAACTGAGGAAGAACCAGAAAGAGAGGACTATCAATCTAGGGAAAAGGGGGCAGTAAAAACTAAAACAAAAAATCCAACCCTATCTTAAAGAAAAGGAGAGAGGGAGGTAACCGTACCCAGCCTGTGCTACCACGTGTTGGAAATGGATAGGAGAGGGTTTCGAATGATGTCTATCTTGGTGTCGTTATCCTCCATTTTTCTCGTTCAATTGAAAATGGTTGAATAAAAATAGTCTCAACCCCATTCCATTTTATATAAAAAAGATTACTTAATGGCATTTAATGCGGTAGTTGGGTAGGTTAGGTCGGAGGAGTTAAGAACAAGTGGCCCGATCATCTCAGAAGAGTTAGAAGTAACTCCTCCTAACATATCGGAGGAGTTAGGAGTAAATCTTATGACATGATCGGAGGAGTTTCCTCCAACTCTCGCGATCTCATTGTGTATGAKAACAACGAAGGGAACTCCTCTGAACTTGCTCGAAGGAGTTTGAAGAAACTCCTCTAAATTGCTCGAAGGAGTTTGAAGAAACTCCTCTGAATTGCTCGAAGGAGTTTGAAGTAACTCCTCTGAACTGCTCGGAGGAGTTGAAAGTAACTTTGTCGATTAAAACTAAGTTCTTGTTCATTTTCCAAGTGAAACATGAATTACCATAAGAATATTTAAATGAAGAAGGGACTTATGATGCTTTCTCTTGGGCTCAAAAATAAGGAAAAGACATGTTCAAATTGAATAGATTGATTTCAAATTTATACCCAAACTTCATGGTAAATGGATAAAAGGAAGATGTAGGTAGTAAAGTAGAAACGAAAACATCAATAATGTTGAGAATACAAGTCATAATGAATTTCTTTGGTGTTTCTCTGTTTCCATTGAGTGTCCATATCCCCGACAGAGTCACCCTAATGTCACAATCCTTTCTCTGCTGCCAGCGAGCGTCCATAGCCTCGACAGAGATAATTGCATGTCCCATGTTATCTAGAAATCCTTTCCCCAAGCCTTTACCTTTTACAGTATTTGATTCTTTTTTATATAGAGACATAGTTGGATGGGGGGATTCTAGTTAACCTTTAAAGGCACTAGGGATGACACCTATGATGGTGAGATTTTCTAACTTCATGAGCTTTGATCCCTAAACTACTACCAATGTTTCTTCTAGACCATTTCGTTTAGCTCGTATTAACATAGAAATATGTTGTTTAGTGTAGTCTCTTGGCTCTTTTTTTTCCCAATGTCTCTTTGTATTGATAAGCTATGTTCCTCCACCAGATCTTGACTTGTGATAATGTGTAAATGGCTTGCATGTCTGGGGAGAGAAGTAGAATTGAAACCATATCACATAGATATTTAGGATCTCTACACCGGATGTGCTATGTTTAAGCATGTGACTTGATTTAGGTTGCAAGAACTCCAAAATCACAAAAGCAATCATCAAGAGGACAAAGGAAAAAATCTAGTAATCAAACAGATCAAGAAAAACCAATCTAACCAAAGAAACAAAATCAAATGAAAAACAGAAACACGGTTTATTTATGTACAAGTGACTAGTAGCCTCGATGGCTAACTAATATAATGTTTCGGGACTTGGCCATTTAAAGGGAGAGAGTCGACTTCTCCCTGAAGTTTTTGTAATCAAAAAGTGCCTTGGCCAATATTTTCTTTGATAAGGTAGGGGCCAAGCCAAAGCTCTTGAAATTTTGAATGTTTCCCTTTATCTTCATGTGGCTTGTCCTATTTTAGGACTAAGTCCCCAACTTGGAATTCTTTCTCACCTGTAGATTTATTATTAAACCAACATTTTACTATTTGTTGGTGAGATTCAAACTTGGTTTTGGTCTTGTCATGTATTTCCTCAAAGTTCAGAAAGGTATTGTTGTGACTTTGGATGAAAGGGAATTCTCTACCTCGAGACTGTTTTGTAAGTTGGAGGGAAGGTAGGTGAATGTTCGATGGTAAAATGGATTATTTCTTGTACACAAGAAAGTAAGGTGATGTTCTGATGGAAGCTTTGGGGGTGACACGATCCACCTAGAGAGCATTTTGTCTACAACAAACAAAGCATTCTTACAATCCATAGAAACAACAAATATCTTCAGTTGAAGTAGTTCAAAGCTTTGATCAATTTTTACACAGAATTACTTCTATAACATGTTGTCACTAAGGGATTCTCAATATTCATTAACATTGTATAAGTTCTCAAAAAATTTCTTGGGTCTATACAATGGTTGAAAATCCCAAAAAAAAAATTCCTCCTCCAAGGAGCCTCTATCATATTTTATACAAAACTAGTAACTCCTAGTCGTATTTTTTCCTTCTTCTTCAAGAGGCAGTTAAAAAAATGTTCACTTTCTTTTTACTCATAACAAGTGGTAGAGAGGATGAAAATTGAAGTAGTTAGGAATAGGATGAAAGGAAAACATTTATCTTTCCTTTCTCTATGAACTTTTGCTTCGAAGATAAGTTGTCCAAATATCCAATTGGTTATACAGTGACTCAATTCTCCTGTAAGATAGTTGTTCCAGTGTTGCTTCGATCATGGCGATTCTATTATCAAGGGTACTCATACCTTTCTCTATTCTTTTCATATAAGCATGTATCATCATGTGGAGTTTCATCGGTTGTAGTACATGCTATTCAATAATATCGATAGAGACAAAGGTTGATGCTTCGATGATTTGTCTCCTTTGACTCGTGTTGTCATGGAATGCATTCACCAACTCTTTTGTGACCAAATTCTTCCCAAATTCATCTAATATTAGGAGATGACCATTCCTTATCAGCTCCTGGGCATCTTTTTGAGTCCTTGAATAGATCCCCATTGCCCTAGTTATTTCTTTGTCTTCCCTTTGTCCTACCTACTGAACATAATCGAATACATATAGGTATGTTTTCCTTTCTTATTTCGAGGGTATATACAGCTCCGGAAGCGCATCAGGATTTTCCATTATCCAGGTATCAATGTTTGTTATACCTTCATGGATAGTGTTGTATTGGGTCAGCTGCATTTGTATCCTATTTTTTGTTCAATAACTATTGCAGCCACATTTGGGAAGAGATGTAGATTGGCGTACATGTCAATGATGGAACCTTCTAAATCATTCCTCGGTTTTTTCATGTTGGTATTATAATTGAGAATAATCCTTTCATCAATCTTTACTTGTTGGAGCTTCTCTTCTAGTTCTTTGATCCTTTCCACTTTCTCTTCATTATGTTGGCATACCCTCTATATATTGTCTACGGTTGCATCCATGAATGCAAATACTACTCTAGCCATCGCTATAGGGTCTTCCCTGACATATCCTATGACAGGGACTTGAGTAAAAACTAAAAAAGGGGTTCCTTCTGTTGTTGGAACCTTTTTCACTCTTTCTTGCATGATTCTTCTGGTTTTTCTATCATATGTGAAACTTCAGAGGTCCAATATTTCAGCTAACCGAAAAGTTTCCCAGGGTCCAATACCTAAACCATTGTTCACTTTTTCTACTCATGTACCTGCGTGGATGTTCCAAGGATATTCAATTCCATCGGGTGTGTGTCACCTTCTCTATCATTTGCATTCTTATTCTTCCTTTCTTCTTCAACAGCTTTATCTGATGCTTCTTTCTCTGCTAATTTTGTTGTTATTCTTGTTGCTTCCGCTAACTCTTTTTCTTTTTCTACAGCATATTTCACTTTGGTCTCTACTTTTTCTTTTTCTCCATTTTCTTCTCTGGCCTTTGCTTTGTCGACTTCTAATTTTTGTTTCTTTTTAGCATCATTCCTCCTCTTCATTACCTTCTCTTTTTCTCTTCTCTTTTTCTATGTTGGTGCCTCTTCATCCTCTTCTACGAAACCTGAATGAGTTGAGACTGAGATGGAGGAAGATCTCTCTCCTTCATCTCTCTTTGTATCTTTTATGGTTGCCTCTCTTGCAGCTTCTTCGTCTGCGATTCTTCCTTTTGGTTGACCCGACCTGTTGAAAATGACCTCATCATAAGTCTTGGAATTTTGATGTACTTCCTCTTCTTCCTAGAACTCAATGTTGTATTCATACGGGAGTCTCATGCTATGGAAGTGATCTTTGACGATTTTCTTGGGGTCATGCCTCTTGAATCTTTCCTCTTCAAAATCATGGGAAAAAAAATGTCTACTTCTTCTTGGGCTTGTTTGGTGTTTTAAAATAAATAGTTTCCAATGCAAAGAGGTAGTGGAGGCCAAATTTCTTTCTTTGATCTATATAAAATTCCTCTAATCCCATGTATGATAGTTTTATATGCCACTTCTAGGAGCACAATCTTGTCAAGGACGAATAGAGGAAGTAGATGGGGTGGTTTCATTGCACCATATATCCTTATATATGTATTGTGTTCCATTAAATACCAATCCCCAATCCTTCTTATAATTTTTATGGCTTTGTGGGTCATACAAGGTGGGGAGGTGAAAAAAATAAATTCATACAATGGGGCAAGGAAGTGTTTGCAGATTCTTTGATGGTTTGTTAGGTATTTGTGCTCCCAAATCACCTTGCAATAGACGTGGATAGCGGAATCAATGAGAAACAAACTCCATCCCATGTTTGGGTACTTGTGCATGGTACGCATTATGTCTAGAAGATATGAAGACATATGGAAACTGGGGAAGCTTCATGTTTGTGCTTGTGTTACTGTAGAAATGGTATCTTTGAGACTTTTAGACAAAATGTTTTCCTAGTTGAATAAGACCCCCACATATGCACAGAAATAAATTGGGGCATGTATGATAGGGGGAAATGAGTTGCATCTAGTTCCCCATACAACCTGCACAATGTGGCTACCATATATTGGTAAGGTATCCTTAAATTGGTTGTGGGATATCGACTCTTAGGTCGATATTTGAACTGTTTGTCTTCTTTATACCATGTGGGGAATAAATATTTTGGTGTGAGCTACAAATCACTGAGGCGTCGACCATATACCTTTTGTTTCCAGCGTCAATATGGTAATAATTATCTAAATCATCAGGCCTGAATGAAGCTATATGTTCTTTTCTTGCATTAAAAAAATACCTACTATCTACGTCTACGTTTTTAAAAATCTAGGAAATGGCATCTCCACAAGGGAAAACAGATGGATGTGTTGCCACTCTGAAAATTCCCAATTTTTTGATATTCCTAAACACTTGGAGCTCATTTGGTTCCTCTTCCTCCATAGATAAGTTTGATTTCTTAAACATATAATATACTTCTCCCCACTTTAAAGTTTCTCCATCTTTGTATAGAAGCCCCGACGTATAATCATATATGGTTCTGACACTTTCTGTCTCTATTGTCTGATGGGCACTGATAAATGGATCATCCCCTGTTGCTTTCATCATCATCTTCTTTCATGGTGACATGTTTGAATTTACAGATAGGATAAATTTAGATCACGTCATTTTGAAATAGTTAAATGATCGGATAATTATAATAATTAATGCAAACAAGTCAAGGCAAGCTACTCCTTGCAAATATCAGGTTAATAGTAGAAAATTGCTCGAGATTTTGGGGTGAAAAGATTGGGCATCATTGTGGAAAAGTGAAATCAGAGCGAAATAAAACAACTCCCTTAATACAGATCGAAATCGTTAGTAACAACTCCTTTTATTGTATCGAAGGAGTTAGTAACAACTTCCCCAAGCATATCGCAGGATTTAGTCATTGTGTCAAGGTGCTCGAAGAAATTACTAGGAACTCCTATGATTGTATCGGACGAGTTGAAAGTAACTCCTCCAATGTGATCGCAGGAGTTGTTTCCATTTGTTCTGAAAACTTGTGGAAGAGTTAATGTCAACTCTTTCAAGCATATCGGAGAAGTTAGTAGTAACTTCTTTGATACGCTCGGAGATTTAATACACAATTCTCTGGTTTTGGAGTCAAGGTTTTCTGTGAACAAGGATAGCAACCAGGAGTACTATGGCTAACCTAGAAGGATTAAATTCTTTATGCCTCAAATGGGTTTTTGGATTTGCAATGGTTAAGTGTGAGGATAGGAAGAAGTCCATCACGGTTAAAAAGGGGGGAAAGATCGATTGTTTGTATAACCCATAGCCAAGAGTAGATTCAAAATGAACATAAGGCTGGTGGAAAAGGGAGAGGTAGGGTCGGGGTGAAGTGAGTGGTAGGTTCATGGTGAAGTGATGAAGAATCGGAAAGAGAAGGATATTGATCTAGGGAAAATGGGGAAAGAAAAACTAAAACAAAAAACATAACCATATCTTCAAGAAAAGGAGAGAGGGAGGTAACCTTACCCGGCCTATGATGCCACATGTTGGAAATGGATAGGGGAGGGTTTGGAACGACATTCGGCTTGGCACCTTTATCCTCTGTTTTTCTCGTTCAATTGAAAATGGTTGAATAACAATAGTCTCAACCCTGTTCCATTTTATAGAAAAAAGGTTACTTAATGATATTTAATGTGGTAGTTGGGTAGGTTAGCTCGGAGTAGTTAAGAACAAGTGGCTCGATCAATTCATAAGAGTTAGAAGTAACTCTTCCTAACATATAGGAGGAGTTAGGAGTAACTCTTCTAATATGACCGGACATGTTTCCTCCAACTCTTGTGATATCATTATGTATTGGAACAAAATAAGGGAACTCCTACGAACTTGTTCAGAGGAGTTTGAAGTAACTCCTTTGAATTGTTTGGAGAAGTTTGAAGTAACTCCTCTGAACTGCTCAGAGAAGTTTGAAGTAGCTCCTCTGAACTGCTCGGAGGATTTGAAAGTAACTTTGTCAATTAAAATTAAGTGATTGTTTGTTTTCCAACTAAAACATGAATTACCAGAAGAATATTTAGATGAAGAAGGGACTTATGAGGCTTTCTCTTGGGCTAAAAAATAAGTTTGCTCCATTTATTTATGGAAATAACATAATAAAAATTAAAAATGGAGAGTTGTAATTCCTGTCACAACAGGATCATATCGTAAATATGTAACACAGACAACAAATAATCTCTTCAATTGAACATGACAGATATTATCTCAAATAATCATGTGGATCGGTTGTTTCTGTAGTTGTCGTGATTTTGTAGTTGAACACGTGGCTATTGGAATTTTGAATTTTTGTAGTTGAATATATTTGAATTCTTAAATCATAAATTTATTCTTGAAACAAGATATGCACGTGTTGGGTTGACTTTAAGAACCATACCTCAATAACCATTGATCTCGAAAATCACCTTGGTATCAATGAAACCACTTACTATCACACCTGTAGCCACTTTCACATCAATGACAACACTTTCTCACTATCACACTTGCAACCACTTTAGCATCAATGAAAACACTTTCTCAACAATGTATACATTATGAAAATTACATTCAAATTCAAGAAAATTTGCATACATGTCGATGGTACTGTGTTGGATGTGCGATTATGAGTCGGTAGCTTGGATGAGTTGGTTGTACCATTTCTGAAAAGATTTATCATTGGCGGCTTGAATGGTGGGATTTTTTCTTATTTGTAAGGAAAGAAATCAATGGTTGCAAAGGCTGGTCCACCCACAACAGTGTACTTGTGGCCCAGAGGGGGTCTCTAGAGAATCGTAGAAAGAAACAAAATGACCTAGATGTAGTGGAAATCCTTATCGAAGTTATGATCTCCCAAGTAGTTGTTGATAAATACATTAAGGATACAGTGTTCCCATGCCATTTGAACACCTCCAACACAACGTTTAGTTATGACGACGTTGAGTGGGAATTCATATTTTTAGCATTTCCTTAGTAATTTACATGCTATAAATTGGGTGGAAAATACGACTTGTCAATCATTAATCTCTATAATCACAACCCCGCGAGTCCCATGACATCTATCATAATTTCCATAAATGTCGTCCTATGATGCACCTTTGGCTCTGAGCACTTTTTATGGTACCTTTCCATGTATTAGAAGACCGATAACCCGATGTATGATCTATGCATCAATTGGGTATTTCTTTCCTAGATAGAGGTAGTCATCATGCAACCGACTAAGTAGGAATTAGATGTAGTCCATAATAGACGTCGTGTGGCCAAAATAAGGGCAGTCTACCAATGTCAGCATGCCATCCGTTTGAAGTGGCTTGGTCATTTTCTATGTGAGTACCAGTGGTTTACCATCCACACTCATAACTTCGTGTTCATATTTGGGGAAGAAGAGCTATGGGAACTGAATTGTGTCTTGGACATTGTAGTTGGTAAAGTATATGTCCCGAACCTTGCCACCAGGAGCTCGTGAAACTAACATTAGTGGGTAATGTTGGATTTGGTATTTCTCTATCCCTAAGTTCCTTATATTTGTTACATCCCTTCGACTTGTTGGAAGAAGCCATTGGTAGCTACAATCACCAAGTATCTGGGTATAGTCAAGTCTCAAGATGGAGGAATGTGAATATAGGGTTGTGCTCATCTGATTTGCACCTAGTCATCACCTGGTAATAGTTTATGATGTGTTTCACTTATAAGAAACTGAACTTAGACTAGAATAGTAACCAGCATATTCGAATGAGGCAGTATCAATGCCTGTGAAATAATATTTTCACCCTGGTACAATTTGATGATCTGTTTATAAATGTGTTAGTCTGTTAATGAACCTGAGAATATTAACATGCATCTTGGGGACCATTAGGACATTATTGCATGTGTTGTCCTGTCACTCCCTTTCCATCAGTTGTTGGGAAGGACGGGTTCTCCTTGTGGCCACCATCGACTACACCTTGTCATCGATACCCATCAGCTATGTTGTTATCCTTTATGTAACATCCCTATTTTCAAACCCCAAACTAGAGATGTATATTGTAAATGTGATGTATGGTTGAGACCCAAAGCGATATAATATGTAAATGATCTAAATGGAATATAATGAATAAAATGTATCACCTATTGTAGATGAACACGAATGGAGATTTGGGGGCTAAGTCTCCACAAAAGAGGGAAGGGGTCCAAGGGGAGGATTTTACCCATGTCTATTAAACCCAAACCCATTTCTTTCTAAATTATCCTTACCTTGAACCGTCCATTTTTTGGTTGAGTGTTTTATAGCCCAATAATTAAATTCATGTAAGAGGGTGGGTGTGAGAATCACCTCCCATATTTATTGAGTATGAACAGCTTTGGGAAGAGTGCAAGTAAAGAAATCAAGAGACAGAGAGGAAATTTGTATGGGTAGGAGTTTATAATTATAGATTCAAATTTTTTCATGGAGAGTTGTTTTTACATAGAGTGTTTTGGACAACAAAAGAGTTATGAGTGTTGAAGCTTGAAGGCAGTTGTTGTGGGAACATTTGGCAGATGTTTTGAGATTAAATTTCATGGACAAAGACACTATGTTTCTAGGAGTAGCATGATTTTCTAAATTTATCAATGGAAGAACATGTTTTGTTGTTGGGTGAATTTATGTTGTGACTATAGAATTCATGAGGTCCCGATAGAGAAATTTCATGTCCAACCTGTGCTAGAAGCCCTGGAGGGGAGTGGAAATTCCTGAGGGAATATGAGCAATGAATGATATAGATGGATATCAATGGCCAACCACCTATTACATTGGCTCAAAACATGGGTTTCCACCTTAGCATTTTTTCTACGAATTTTCAGGTCTCGGACTTCTAGGGCTAATTTGAGGCCCTAAACAAAGTTTTTCGAGCACAATAGTGCCCAGAAAATAGTCAAATTCACGGTCTGGGCCAAAAACAAATGTAAAATCCTCAAATAGACCTTTCTGACAAGGTATTGAGCACCCCAAACGGAGATCATATGAAAAATTTACACCCTTGGGAAGTTAACGTATCAACTACCCCCAGAGGGGCCCGTAAACCTTTTGGAGTTTCATCTTCCCGGGTTAGGGTTTTGGATTTTATTTATGTTAAAAGGGAATTTGGAGCCTCATTGTAAACACAATATTCTTTTTAATGAGTGTATCCATCATATCTCTTCTCAGATATAAGCTACCACCATTCTAACGAGTTCATTCACTCTGTATTTTTACAGTTTCTTTACATTTGTTTCATTAATAAAAATTGTGCATTGTTGTATCTTTGTGTTTCTGGAAATATATATTTGTATTTACTTATTACATTTCCACCTTAATTTCATTATCAAAATAATCTATATCAGTGGTATCAGAGCGAGCTACTCCTTTTCATTTCTTAGTGCATTTCCCCGACAAGGTCAAGGTATAGAGAGTTGGGTATTGAGCTAGTTTATCTTGAGGATATCCTCTCAACATCCCAAGCGGCCTCCCATGGGAATAAACGAGAGATGAGGGAGAATAATATCCTATCACGTTGTTTCTCATGGAATCCCTCGCACAACAGAGGAACGAGATGTTGGATAATTTTTCCCAAATCCTTCAACAATTATCGATAATAGCAGGAATGTCTTCGTCAAGAAATCTCTTTGTAGACACTGCCCCATTCAAGGTACAAGTTAATTTTGATATTCTTGTATTTGAAGTTCATATCGATGCGGATGCTTTGGAAAAGTGGTTAAATATGCTATAAGGTTTTTTATCTGTCCATAATTTTTTCGACAGAGAAAATATCACCTTCCCACTCCATAAGGTTGTCCCTCATGTCAAACATTAGTGGGAAACGTACTAGGAGAAAAATTCCACATAGGAGTCTGTTTATTTGGGGTTGAGCTCACTTGGTATTTTTTTATGGATGCGGTCAAGGAGAAATATTACCCTGTTGGAAACTATGATGACTAGTGCATGAGATGGGCCACACTGCATCAAGATAGGGGCCAAACAGTGTCGGAGTTCACAAATACCTTACACACCTTTCTCACCAAGCCGGGTATGAAATACTATGAGAATAATATGGTTCTAAAATATCGTGGGGATCTACAAAGATACATACAAACTGAAATGGATTCTATAGACATATCATCACTGAGAGTCGTTTATCGATGCATTGTCCAAATCGAGCAGAAATTTAAATAGTAGAACAAATGGGAATTCGGGTCTACAAATATGCAACAACCAAAGTATGGTAAATCCATACCTAACTCATAGAACAGTCAGCCTCAAGACAACCAGTCCAAGACACAGGAAAAGAAGGGTAACGGGAATATGAAAAAGGACATTGGGAAGTGGTGCAAATTCTACAAAATCCCTTGGCACCATACCGATGAATGTCGATCAAAACAGTCATTGGTGGTCGATCTCAAAGAAACCAATTTGAGACCCGACTTGGACTCTAATTCAGAAAATAATAAAAGGAAACAAATCATTGATGTATAACCCATTGTTATTATTTTAATCACAACAATCAAACCAGAAGAACCAGAGGATCCTGAGGAGGGGGGGCACCTCTTCCATTCATAGATGTGAGTGAAGGGGACCCCGCTACATTTTATTATTGATAGCAGAAGACATAAGTTCATAATATTAGCAGAGGTCATTAAGCAATTGGATTTTCTGACAACAACACACCCTTAGCCATACAACGTCGGGTGGCTTCGCCAGGCTTTAGATATTCATGTCAGCGAGTAGTTTCATCTATCTTATGGCATCAAGCCCTTCAAGGATGAGGTATTGTGTGATGTTTCCCCATTGGAAGTATATGATGTTCTGTTAGGCCATCCATATATGTGGAAGGATCATGTTTTTTATGAGTCTTGACCCTGTAGCGTCATTGTTACTCTAGGAGGTCATTTCTACAGGATACCAAAGGTAGTTCTGACTATTGTCCCAATAAAACAGTGCCGCAAAGTAATATATCATACTGCAAAGTTTATCCTCTTCACAATCTAGTCAGAAGGTGAACAGAAGGACACTGAAACCACTACACCCTTGGCCCAAAACCTTTCTATCCAATAGAAGCATATCATAGAAGGCCAAAAAACTATTGTTGCTTCACCTTCAGAGATGCTTCCACACTGTCCAATCAATAAAAGTTATAACATAGCCCTTCATACTCATCGTGTTGCATATTCACTAATAATTTTATCCCTTACTTGGGAAGATCATGTAGCTATATCAGTTGAATGGATCCAACCCCTCTAGTAATAGGTTCATAACATCCTTCAACAAGCTAAGCAAGACAACTTCTGCAACAAGGCAAGCATCTCACCAAGGTTCAGATTCAATAAACTCTTCCCCATCTCCCACAGGAAATTGACGCAATGGGGACTATTTCTTCCTAAGGGAGAAGGATTCATCCAGATGGATATCGATGGCCACCCACCTATTCCACTAGCTCAAAACATGGGTTTCTACCTTGCCATTTTTTCTATGGTTTTTCGGGTCCTAAACTTTTGAGGCCATTTTGAGGCCCTAAATAATGTTTTTTGGGCACGCCAACACCCAAATTATAATTAGAGGCAAAGTTTGGGCCAAATGGAATGTGTACTCCTCGTCTAGACCTTTCTAATGAGGTATCGAGCACCCCAAATGAAGATTGTATGCAAAATATATGCCCTTGGTAAGTTGACGTATCAACTACCCCCATCAGGGCCCGCAAACCTTTTGGCGTTTCATCTTCTGAGGTTAGGGTTTTGTATTTCATTTATGTTAAAAAGGAATTTGGGGCCTCATTGTAAACATTTCCTTCTTGAGAATGAGTGTAGCCATCACATCTCTTCTCAAATATAAGCTACCACCATTCTAGCGAGTTCATTCACTCTATATTTTTACAGCTTCTATACATTTCTTTCATTAATAAAAATTGTGCATTATTGTATATCTGTATTTCTGGAAATATATCTCTGTATTTCTGGAAATATATCTTTGTATTTTCTTATTGTATTTCCACCTTCATTTCATTCTCAAAATAATCTGGATCAGTGGTATTAGAGAAATCTATTCCTTGTTGTTTCTTAGTGCATGTCCTTGATGAGGTCAAGGTATAGAGAGTTGGGTCTCGAGCTATTTTATATTGAGGACTACCACTCTCGCTAGCCAAAGTGGCCTCTCATGGTGGAATAAAAGAGAGACAAGGGAGAAGATGATCCTATAGAGATGTTTCTCGCAGAATCCCTTGCACAAAAGAAGAATGATATGTTGTATAATTTTTCCCAAATCCTTCAAGGATTACAGACATTAGTAGGAATGTCTTTGTCAAGTAGTATATTTGGAGACACTTCCCCATTCAAGGTACAAGTTCATTTTGATATTCTCGTATTTGAACGTCATATCGATGTGGATGCTTTGGAAAAGTGGTTAAATATTCTAGAAGGTTATTTCTTTGTCCATAATTTTTTCGATAAAGAAAAGATCACCTTCGCACTCCTTAAGGTTGTCCCCCATGTCAAACATTGGTGGGAAACTTAGTGGGAGAAAAATTGTATAGAGAAGTCTAGAATATTTAGGGATGAGCCCACTTCGGATGTTTTTATGGATGTGGTCAAGGAGCAATATTACCCTATTGGAAAATATGACGACCGGTACATGAGATGGACCATGTTGCATCAAGAGAGGGGCCAAACAATGTCAGAGTTCACAAACACCTTCCATACCTTGCGCACCAAGCTCAACCTCAAGAAAGCCAGTCCAAGCCAGAGGAAAAGAAGGGTAATGGGAAAATGAAGAAGGACACTAGGAAGTGGTGTGACTTCCACAAAATCCCTTGGCACAACACCGATGAATGTTGCTCAAAACAGACATTGGTGATTGAGCTCAAAGAAACAAAGCAGAGCCCCGACTTGGAATTTGATTCAAAAAATAATAAAAGGAAACATATCATTGATGCAGAACCCATTGCTATTTTCGTGACCACAACAATCCAATTGGAAGAACCAGAGGATCCTGAGGAGGGGGAGTGCCTCTTCCATTCACATATGTGGGTGAAGGGGATCCCGTTGCATTTTATTGTTGATAGTGGAAGACAAAATAACCCAATCTCAGCAGAGGTATCCAAGCAATTATATTTTCCAACAACACCACACCCTCGGCCATACTACATCGGGTGGCTTCACCAGGGTTGAGATCTTTATGTCAGCGAGAAATGTCGTTTGTCCTATGGCATCAAGCCCTTCAAGGATGAGGTATTGTGTGATGTTTCCCCACTAGAATTATATGATGTTATGTTAGGCCATAGGTCCTCAAGCAGTTATATTTTTTGACAACACCACACTTGCATCCATACAACATCGAGTTGCTTCACCAGGGTCGGTATCTTTGTGTCATCCAGTAGTGTCGCTTTTCCTACGACATCAATCCCTTCAAGGATGAGGTACTGTGTGATGTTTCCCCACCGAAATTCTATGATGTTCCATTAGGACAGCCATATATGTGGAAGCATCATGTTTTTTATGAGTCTCGACCCTGTAGCATCATTGTTACTATGGGGGGTCAGCTCTACAGGATACCAGAGGTAGTTCTGACTACTGTCCTGACAAAATAGTGTCACAAAGTAATATCTCATACTGAAAATTTTATCCTCTTCATGATATGTTTAGAAGGTGAATAGAAGGAAACTACAACCATTGTATCCTCATCCCAAAACCTTTTTATCCAACTGAAGCAAATTGTAGAAAGCCACAAAAATATGTTTTCTTCACATACGAGGGTGCTTCCACACTGTATAATCAAGAAAAGTTATAACAGAGCCCTTCATACTCCTCATGTTTCATATTCACCAATAGATTCCTCCAACACTCGAGAAAACATTTCAGCTAGATTGGTTGAACAGATCCAACCCCTCCGGGAACAAGTTCATAACTGCCTTCAACAAGCTAAGCAAGACAACTTCTGGAACAAGGCAAGCAGCTCACCAAGGTTTAGATTCGGCAAAAGATTTCCCATCTCCCATGGGAACTTGATGCAATGGGTACCATTTCTTCCTAAGATAGAAGTATTGCTCCAAAAATATATAGGTGACCACTCACCTATTCCACTGGCTCAAAACATGGGTTTCCACCTTGGCAGTTTTTCTACGGTTTTTTGGGTCCTAAACTTCTGGGGCCATTTTGAGGCCCTAAATGACGTTTTTTGGGCACGACAATGCCTAATTAAGAACACAAGGCATAGTCTAGGATGAAAAAAATGTGTACTCCTCATCTAGACCTTTCTGACAAGGTATCAAACGCCCCAAATGGAGATTGTATGAAAACGTTACGCCCTCGGGAAGTTGATGTATCAACTACCCCCCATCGGGGCCCGCAAACCTTTTGGTGTTTCATATTCCAGTGTTAGGGTTTTGGATTTTATTTATGTTAAAAAATCAGTTGGTGCCTCATTGTAAACATCATATTCTTTCAAATGAGTGTAGCCATCACTTCCCTTCTCAAAGATAAGCTGCCACCATTCTAGTGAGTTCATTCACTCTGTATTTTTACAATTCCTGTACATTTCTTTCATTAATAAAAATTGTGCATTACTGTATCTCTATTTTTCTAGCAATATATCTGTGTATTTACATATTATATTTCCACCTTCATTTTGTTCTCAAAATAATCTGGATCAATGAAGGGGGATTCCATCCCTTGGGTTGTACAAGTTGGGGGGGGAAGAGTTGGTGGAATTGAATTAGCTATAAAAATTTATAGTTGAGAGGGGGAAATTATCCATCCTTAGGGACCACCATCTCTTGTGGATTCATAGCCCTAGCTTGGGGATGAATTTTTGTTGAGAACTGGAACAGCAAGTCTACGGTTGGGAGGAATGTCCTTCCTTTGCAGCAGGTTGCGTATTTTTATAAGATAAGTGTTCTTATCTGCTATGTTGATTTGTGTTAAGTGTTGATATATTTGTTGTTCATTTTACTCTGAGTTATCTTGGTTATTGTTGTTTATTGTGAACAGAAAGATGCATTGATATCTCTATTTTATGGTTGAATGATGTTGAATGTATTTAGTTTTTGTTGTGCTCAGTAGGAGTAGTTGTATTTATGTTTTATTAAATATGGACAATTGAATGAGTTTGAATGTCATGTTGTGTGTTATTTTCTACATTTACAATTGGTATCGTAAATTTGTATTGGGTTGTTTAAGCAATGACGTGACCCAGTTGGGGGTTGGGTAAGTTACAGAGTGGTATCAGAGCTTCTAGTTCAACACTAGACCCATATGGCCTAAGAACGAGGGAAAATTTGGGCTAATTCGTTGTTACATACTTTAGTCTAAGTGAATTTTGTAGAAAACGATGGAGAACTAGAGTGAAATCCCCAAATTAATGGGAAAATCTGAGATTTAGTTGCCTAAGAAATGTCTGAGAGGTTTAATGGTGTCGATCTACAGAATTGTAGAGCTAAATTTGACTTGGAAGGTCAAATTTCTTGTTTTAATGGATGTCGAAAGAGTTGGGAGAATTTAGTGAAATTGATGGCTGAGATTGTGTTTGATCTCAAGATCAATGGCCTAGATTCATTGTGATAAATTAAAAAAAATTATAAATTTTTTGGAGTTATTAAGGTCGAGCAGATCGACGGTCAAGATTCATTTCCGACAGTTGGAAAAATGAGATAGATCGAAAGTCTGGATTCATTTTCATCCAATGGTAGATTGGCCAAAATCAATGGTAATGATCAGTTTGAATGATCGATGGCCTAGATTCATTGGGGATTTGGTCGAAATTTCTAAGTGTTGGAAATTCACCAAGAGAAATTGTTGGCGACCGATGGTCAGATCAGAGAGTTTGGTTTGGGAAAAATAAATCTTTGATGGTCGATGTTTGATGATCAGTAATAATAAAATTTGGGAGAAGTTTGATAGATCAATGGCCGAGATCATTTTTAAATGGGAGATCTACAGTCCAGATTCGTCAGGAATTTGGTTGAAAATTTTGTAAGTGTTGGAGTTGGCCAAAGGAAATCACCGATGATCGATGCTTGGGTTGGCTGGATTGGTGAAGTGTTTTAGTCACCAACGGAATTCGTCGATGACCAATGGTAAAGTTTCGGTTGATTTAGAAAAAAAAATTGTTCGATCAAGAGAAAGCGTCAATCGTTTTTACTTGAGTGTCGACCAATTCAACAAGGTGTATGTTTGTCCCAAAGAAATGGTTGATGGTCAATGAAGAAAATAGGAAGATGATTTTTCATTCCATGTCATCATCCACATGTCATTCCACAACATCCATAGTGCCACGTTAAATTCTACATTGCATGCCACATAAGCATCTGCGTGTCATGCCACGTAAGCTAAGAAATGGTTGATGGTCGATGGTTGGGTCGGCCAAATGGAGGAAGTTATTTTTTTAGTCAACAAGAATATTTGATGGTCAGGTCAATCAAATTGAGATTATTTTCATCCACCAATAAAAATCATCGACGGTTGATGCTCAATGATCTAGTCGGTCGATTCAAAGATGTGTTGCAATTGGTTTCCAAAGGAAAAGGGTTGATGGTCAATGGTTAGGTCAATATTTTAGGAAGATCAATGGATGATATCTCACCTGATTTGAGATCGATGGATCAGAATTTAAAAGTTGTTATAATACTAAAACAAACAAATTTCTATGAATTTTTTGGGTTTTTGAAGGTCGTGAACATACGGGGTGATTTTGAGAACCTAAACGACATTTTTAGGAAATCACAACCCGTGAGAGTAGAGTGTACCAAGTTACATTGGAACTTTGCATCTTAGATTCAACAACTTGGAGAGAGTTATCCAATGAGCTACTTTGGGTGTAAAATCGGGCTCGTATGAGAAATTTACACCAAAAACTATTAAGGAAACAATTTCCACCAGTTTACTTCCAGAGGGCATAACTCCTTGCTCAAGAATCTATTTCAAACACAAGAGAAGTTTGTGGAAATATTATGAACCATAAAACACATCCATGGAGCCGTATTTGGGATCTAGGTATGTAAAAATTTGCAGGAAGAGGAAGAGGACACTTGTAGAAAACAGGGATAAATTGGGAAAAAGAATCAAAACTTCATTGGACCATAACTTTCATATCAGAGCTCGTATTTGAGAAAGCGAATAGTAGCTAGAAATTTATTGAGGAGGAGAAGAGATATATCCACGCATAATTTTTAATTGGGCACTACAATTTTCTCAGGATGTGATCAATTAATTTCGTAGCAGTAAGAAAGTGGAAATTACAACATGTGAATGTTGTAACTTTTCACCCATTACTCAAAATAAGGCATGAGTTCAGTTTTTGAAGAGTTGTTTCAGATAAGAATGTGTTTGAGGAATCATATTTTGACTTAGTTCATTGTTTTCTTCTTAAATTGATGTGAATAATAACCTGTAATCTAATTGATAAATATTTTGCAATATGCTTAATTCTAACAACAATAATTGCATGCACATTCTTTCAGAACTAGATATACAAGAAAGAAAACCTTAGTTCCTATATGAGAACTAAATATATGGAGAATACTCAAGGGTCTTACAGCCATGAAGAAGAAATCATAGGTCTGCATGTCAGCATAGGAAATATTGAGACCGAGTCTAATGGAATAAGAGATAGGCAAGGGCATGTAACTATGAGAATTGTGCAGAGAGAAGTGCAGAGTTATCATGAAAGCTCGAGAATATATACTACAAAGCTAAATATGTTGCAGAAGCAATTCAAAAAATATTATGGCATAATACAAGAAGTTAGTGCAAGGAAAGTATAATTTTCTAGATCTCATGATAGGAGGGATGATCATGAAGGATTTAGATAGTCGAGTGATAGTAGGCATCAACATCAAAATTCCCCGGCAAACTTGACCAGAAGAACCTATGCATGTTTAAGGTCGGAGAGTGTCCCAAGTATGTCTCCTGTCAGACATCATAGGAGGAGACATGGATCATATAGATTGCAAATGGAGTTGAGGAAAATCAAGCCATCATCATTTGATGGAGAGAACAAGAAAGGAGAAAATGCAGAAGCATGGTTATTGGGAATGAGGAAATATTTCCATTTGCATGACTACTCATCAAATGTAGAATCTCGAATTTCAACCTACCACTTTCAAAGAAAGGCATCTATGTAGTGGGATCAGCTAAAGCAGGTAAAGCACCTTGATAATAAGAAACTTTCTTGGGGGCAATTCAAGAAATATTTTCAGCTGTATTACTTGTCAAAGCAATATTATGACAACAAGATGCAAGAGTTATTTGAACTCAAACATGGGAACATGACCATGGATGAATATGAAAGGAAATTCTTGGAACTTCTTAGGTATGTGAGATTCATCTAGGATGAGAAGGTCAAAATTCAAAGGTTCATGAGTGGACTATCATCCTTCCACAGGGATAAAATTTAGTTTGATGAGCCCGAGAATCTATAAGAATCCATAAGAAAGGTTAAGTATATATATGAGTAGAACATAGGAAGGCTAGCTTTCCAAAAGTCATGGGATGACAAGAAGAAATTAAATATGGTTCAAAGAAATAAAGGTTTCAAGCCACCTTTCATAAGGAATAGATATCAAGCATATTAGCAAGTGAAAAAATCTTAAGGCGATCAAAAAATGACATATTCCTTGCGAAAGAGGCTAAGACAACAACCCATAAAAATTTTAGGATGTGAAGGAAATCACATGTATAAATATTTTCCTCACCAGGGAGATAAAATAAAGACTATGCATAACATAAAGCAAGAGGAAACAGTAGAGGACGTGGGAAGAAGCATGCCAAGTATCTATGTAGACTTGGACAATAGACAAGAAGACTATCAATCCCACATGATTGAAGTGGAAGGTAAGATTGATAATCATACCATAGATATTTTGATTTATTTTGGAGTTAATCATAGCTATATAGATCCAAATCTAGTTGAAATATTTAAATCGAAGAAATGTAAGCATAAAAAGTCTTGGTTCATTCATCTAGCTACTAGAACCAAGAGAAGAATCAATGAGCTTGTTAAATAATTCCCTATAAACATGAATGGAATTAACACTAAGGTATATTTTAACACCATATCGCTTGGGTCTTATGAATGATTCATTGGTATAGACTGGCTAGAAAAGCACCGTGTTGTCTTTGATTGCTATAACAAGGCATTTACTTGTCTTGATGAGGAATAGAATTCAAGGACAATGCAAGGTATTCCAGGGCCTGTATATGTCCGAGAGATTTCAGCATTGCATCTGAACACGAGTTGTAGAAAAGGGTGCCATATATATGAAACTCGTATGGAAAATACAATGAAGGATAGGGAGCCAAGTCTTGAAGATTATCCAGTTTTGAAATAATATGAATATGTGTTTTGGAAGTTGCTAGGATTTCCACAAAAGATTGATATATATTTCTCTATTGATTTAATGTTTGGAGATTCCCTGGTGTCCAAAACTCCCTACCGAATGAGCACGCCATAGATAAAAGAGTTGAAAATGCAGCTAGAAGAGTTGTTAAATAAAGGGTACATACACACAAGTGTTTATCCTTTGGGTGCCTCAGTTATTTTTTTCAAGAAAAAAGATGGAACGTTGAGGTTATGTATTGACTTCAGACAGTTGAACAAGGTTATAGTCAAGAATAAATAGCTTTTTCCAAGGATTAATGATCTTTTTTATCAGATGAAAGGAGAAATTATATTCTCCAATATCTACTTGAGGTTTGGTTATCATCAAGTGAGAATAAGAGGAGAATACTAGCAAAAAAACCTTTCGTACAAGGTATGGACACTATGAATTTGTGGTGGTGTCTTTTGGGTTGACAAATGCATTGGCTACATTAATGTGTCTGATGAATGGGGTATTCATAGATTCCCTAGACAAGTTTTCCATTATATTCTTGGATGATATTCTTATCTATTCCAAGATAGAGGAGGATCATCAGCAACATTTGAGGATGGTGCTACAAGTGTTGAGAGAGAACCAATTGTATGCCAAATTGAGTAAATTCACTTTTTATCAAAAGAAAAACCATTATTTGGGTCACACTGTTTCAGAAGAAGTCATAGTAGTGGCTCTGGAAAAGATTGAAACAATCAAAATTTGTCCATCACCGATAAAAATTTCAAAGATTAGATCATTTATGGGTCTATCTAGTTACTACAAGAGATTCATTGTGGGATTCTCCAAGATTGCACACCCAATAACATCTTTTCAAAAGAAAGGAGTAAAGTTTGAATGGAGTGCCAAGTGTGAAGAGAATTTTCAATGTTTAAAATATTTACTAATGACTGAACCTATTTTAAAGGTTGCAGATTCAGATAAGGATTTTGTTGCGTGCACAGATGCATGCAAGGAAGGGCTCGGTGGAGTCCTTTTGAAAAATGAACATTTAATTTGTTGTGAGCTCATAAAATTGGAGTGTGAAATAAATTATATTACACATGAATTAGAGTTGGAATTCATAGTACATGCCTTAAGTATGTGGAGGAATTAACTTATGGGAAGAAAAATTGAATTGAGAACAAACCATAGTGGTATGAATTTTTTGTTTCAACAGGCAACACTAAATGTTAGACAAACTAGATGGATAGAATTTCTTAGTGAATATAACTTTGACATCAAGCACATAAAGGGAAAAGAGAACAAAGTGGTTGATGCACACAGAAAAATGGTGCATAAAATGCATGATATAGCCATTAGTATGTATAGGACATATTTAAAATATAGAACTCTAGAGGTTGTAACAGCAGACCAGTATTATCAATTGTGAAGAGTATCATCAATTGTGAAATTTTGAAGATCATTGTTGCATGAGGACATGCAATGAATTAAGCATGGGGGAATGTTGAGTCTCCATTTTGACACTTCTAATGCCCTATATTACCCCCTATCTAAGCCTATTTTACCTATGCCATGTGTATCTAATTGATTGTTTCCTCCATAAATACACTAGATGACTTTGTTCACGTGCATAAGAGGTAACTTACGATTAAAGCATGATTTGTTTAGTTTTATTGAGTTAATTTGATTAAATGTTTGATTATGTATGATCCTAATCACTTTGAATCTTAATCAGCATGATATGGTACCCATTCTATTATGGTACCAAGGCTCCACATATTCCGGTATCAGCCTGTGCTAATACGGTACTAGAAATAATTCAAAATTTTGGAAAGCTTATAGAGGAAACTCAGGCACATGGGTTTTGTCCAGAATGATGTTTTCATGAGGCCACCTAAGTCATAATTCACCCATATCACACGTGTGGACCTCCAGCTTAGGGGGAATGATTCTGCCAAAATTATCAAAAAAACTCAAACTTCCAACTTGTGCCTCGATTTTCGTGCATATGGTATCAGATATAAAAATTATAAAACATGGGTTTTGTCCAGAATATGATAAATTGACTAACATGCATGCCATTTTTCAAAATTAGAATGTTTTTGGGAGATATGGGTGGGGGAATAACTTGAATCTGCCCAAATTGTTAAAAAACACAGATTTTTGGGATTTCTCCTAAAATTGTAAAAATTGTTTTCTTAGTTTGGGGATTCGGTTTCATCCATTCCTCCATGGATTTTATGTATAAATAAGACCTCATAGGTCTGAGTATAGGGGAATTATCATGATGTAAGAATGGTTCTTAAAGGAGAATTGTTATGATGTAGAATGGATTCATGAAAAGACTCTTTTTGTAAACCTACTTGTTGGAGATTAATGCAAGATTGAATTCAGTGATTTTGTCTCTCTTAGAAGTTAACATCTGGTGATCTAAAAGCTTCCATGCTAGCATCGGCAAGGGCCACCGATCCATCTTGGTAAGCTTATTGTAAATTGTTAGTATAGTTTTTAATTTCATGTATCTGTTATTTTGATTTCATTTTTTATTTCACTGTTAGAATTGATTGCAAAGTGTGGCAGTACAAGAAAAGTTGGGAGTCCATCATTCACATTACATAAGCCATTAAATGGAACATCTCATTAAAAATTATGTTTCCTGTGTAGAAATGAAGTAATTTCTAGAATTGCAAGATTGTAAGATTGTATTAAATTTCTGTTTGGGATGCATCAATTGATTTTGAAATGTGTGCAGAATTAGATAAGAATTTCTTGCAAGTTTGAAGTGAGTTGTTACAGGAAATGAGATCAGACTTCATCTCTCACCTTCATGCACCATTTAATGAAGCCTCTCAATTATATTGACTATTTTCTGTACTACACATATTTGATTGGCATTGATAGGGTTATGATTGATTTCTTTCTAAGAGTGGATAAAGTGGATTGTTGATTGTTGTTTCAAATGCTACAGGAAACAAGATCTTAAATTCATCTCTTCATTTCATGAGCCGGTAATGAACAGATTTGTCACCTAAGAAAGAACCTTTTGATTCATTGTTTTCTTAAGAAGTTTTGTTATCAGTTTTATCTTCTAAGTTTGGAGTGGTATTGTTGAAGTGTGCCCAGATTTGCTTGTTAATTGTTGTTAAGGATAATAGCTACAGATAACATATTCAAAGTCCATATTTCCACTTCATGAGCTTGTAAATGGACAAGGCATTATCTGAGAAAAATCTTTTGAGTGCATGATTGCAAGTTTTTCTTTCTAATTTATGAATTGTGTGGAGAGTGTTATCTTTGAAAACATAGGATTTTGTTATTGAATGTTTCTTCTTTAAGATATACTCATCAAACATAGGAACCTATCTATTATCGACACATATAGTGCATCAACTCTACTGATTACGAATCTCGTTGATAATTTATGTTTGGTAATATATTATGCAAATAATTGCACAACATTTTGGCGTCGTTGTCAGGGAGTTGTAAACGGTAATAGGTAGTATTAGAATCAGATTTATTTAATTGTTTTGGATTGGTTTTATGGATGATCTATCAAGTTTGGTGT
>JZKD02S1674129.1:39553-50613 GCA_000966675.3 Picea glauca | reverse complement strand
GAGGAAGACATTCAGTGTGACCTAAACCAAGAAGAGAAACAAGAATATAGTGATCCTATTGAAATATGGTTTCAATTAGTTATTAGGTCACACCACTCTCTTATTTTTCATTATTTCTTGATCTCATCATCAAAGAAGTTGGTCCTTGATACTCTGGTATGCATTAAGATTTATCTTTTAAACCTGAGTATGGATATATTTCTAACCCTGTTACGCACATGGCTTCACTAGAAGTATTCATATACTTGAAGGGAATTTTCTTTTGTTCAATTAGAGTAGGATAGGTAAATAAATAAATAAATGTTGCAATGAAACGTATCTTTCATATGTTTCATAGATGGGAATGTCAAAAGCTAATAAAGAAATCGGTTTAAGAGTTTTTGTACCTATAGTAGTTTTCTTTCTAAAAATTATGATAATTTTGTTTGGAATCTTATGAGAAGGGAATCTCTTCATCCTCTGAATGCACACGTGATACTAGAAGGTTTCAAAAACAGAGAAGGCATCCTTGTCAATGGAAGATAACACTTAAGGGAGTGCTTCTCGACCTATTTCTTCAAAATTCTTCGTTTTCCTTAAGTTCTTAAAAATGATGCATTTGTGCTATTTTAAGACCATTATTTCACAAGGATGATCAATTAAGTGATATTTTTAATAGAAGTTGAAACTAAATTCTAATTCCAAACCATTTTATTCATAGCTAATAATTCAACTTTTGACATTTTCCCTAAATTTTATGTTTGTAAGCATGAATAAAAATCCAATTTTAATTAGTTTTATTGGTTTGTTTTTAGCAGGTGTTCACAACTATCTGAGCAACCCTTTTTAGCATCTCACATTGTTTGCATGACGCCATGCAAAACCTTAGGCATGGGGGAGTGGTTGTTGAAACCTTCATATTCTTTTGCAACTTCCATCGGCAAGGCCAAATCAACATGTTCAGTGTTGGGATTTGATAGTCATTTCCAAAATTTTGGTACTGCAGAATTGTGTTCATCCGGTACTACAAATAATGTTTTCCTCTGCATTCATCCGGTACCAAAGGAGAAAGTTTGCGTTCATCCGGTATTGAACAACATTCTTGTGTGTATTGTTCTCATTCGGTACTGATGGTCGTCTGTGTGCTCATTTGGTACCAAAGGAGGAGGTATGTCCTATTCCAGTATTGAACCACCACTCTACGCTATTCTAGTATTGATCCATCGGATCTCAACTTTAGTGCGTTAAAAGTTTTTAAAGGATGCGTTTAATAATTTTTCTTATTATGTGAAATAGCATTAACATAATTAAATGAAAGCTTTAAACTGAAATAATAGTAAATTGCACAGAAAGAGAATCAGAAAATAAGAGTCACAAACAGAAGTTGATAACGGAGTTCACCCCCTTCACTGGGCTACGTCTCTGGGTCCCTCTTTAATGGGTACCGATCCAATTAATAGCTTCAAAATGGTACATATGGTTTTGGAAATATCAGCAAATCAACTTCAACAGCTGTAGAATAGAATGCTGGACAAAATCCTTCAAGACCTCCTCTCTTGAAAATTACAAATTGGCCTTCAAAAAGGCAAAGAAGACAAATTATAACAGAGAATGGTCGACTTCAACAGAAACAACATCTGGATAATTTACAGCCAAACCCTCTTGTCTCGTACTGGCTGGAACCCCTGGTTATAAAGCTGCAGGTTGCACGTTCAAACCCAATTTTGGTGTGCATTTGTTCTATCCCTGCAAGATTTCGATAACAGAAGAACAATGCTCTGAGTTCTAAACAAGGATGAATCTCCTGGAAATGTGGCCAGAATCATGCTGATAAGGCGTTCAGTGGGAGGATAGATCACGGGTTCGACTCATTTTAGCATAACAAATGTTATGCTTTATATCATGGTTATAACCATATGTTATCCGCCAAAACGTTACAAATGAGTGCAAATCCCGCTAAATGTTACAACCAACTGTACGTTACAGCCACTAAACATTCATTGTTGTTCCCCGCTAAATGTTGCAATGGATCTATCTAATACCATATATGGTATTGCTATCCCACCACACAATGGATATCTGCCAGATCTGAACTATATGTTATAAATGGAACATATGCTATATCCAAATGTTATAACCGCCAGTTTTTCCATAAATGTTGCATCAAACTATGCACCAAACGTTATAACCGCCAACTTAACTGTGCACCCAACGTTATAACCGCCAGATGTTACAACAGACTGTGCACAAAATGTTGCAAACCGATGCGATAACCGCCAGATGTTAATACTTAACTGTGCACCCATTCACAAAATGTTAACGAATGTTGTCGAGCTATGTAATGTTGTCGAGCCATGTTACAACGGCTAACTTTTAATGCCACAACAAATTGTGCACCGTTTAACATATTGATTGGTGGTTGCAACATATGTTAAGGCTTAGTCTTCGGAACATGTGACTCATCCTTTTAAGTGTCGACCCATGGAATAAAGTTAAGTTTTGATATGTTTTCGTATGTTTTTTTTTTTAATCATATGTAATAACCATTGTACCATTTTCTTTTGATATTGGATCAGTGTAACTTTGAAGATGAACGACCCCCCTGGATCATTCCTCCCCATTGGAGAGATTTTGAACCTCCAAAAGCCTGAATCACCCTACAAGTAAGTGAGGGTACAGCTCCCTCACTTTTCCAATCTCCATCCATCTTGCTTTGCTAGGATGCATACCTTTAAGCCCCACTCGAAGGTACTCAACATTCCCCCTTCGTGAAGTCCTTACATTTCTGTCAAGAATGACATCATCCTGCAACTCATTCATATATTCAGGTGCCATATCACCAACTGAAGGAATCTGCATGTTAGTTTCCTCATCCATGATCATAGCAGGCTCATACAATTTAAGATTCTGAACATTGACAACTGAATAGATTTGCATGTATAGAGGTAAATTCAAGTGAAAAGCATTAGTACCAATATTTTCCAAGATCTCAAAAGGACCATACCTGATAGGCTTAAGATTTTTACCTTCACCTTTCATTCGTTCTTTGGTGATATGTAACCAGACTCAGTCTCTAACCTGAAATTGATGATCAACTCGATGCTTGTCATGCCTGGCTTTGTACTTTGCCTAGCTCTTCTCCAACTGTTCTTGAACTGCCTGCTGCACTGCTTGGATTCTCTGAATGAATTTTAGAGCTTTATCTACATCATGATGTCCATCCACGGCATCTTTGCCAAAATAGAAGTCCATAGGTGTTTTTGGCAAATAACCAAAACAAGTTTCAAAAGGAGATCTTTTCGTGGAAGAATGAACTGCATGATTGTAAGCATGTTGTATATACTACAACTGCTAATCCCAAAGTTTAGGATGTTTACTACAATATCCTCTGAGCAGCTAAACCACTATCATGTTTACTACCTCGGTTTTCCCATCAGTCTGTGGATGAAAAGTTGTACTTTTCTTAAGTTTAGTATCCATAATCTCCCATAAAGTTGACCAAAATTCCCCCAAGAACCGGGAATCCTGATCAGATACAATAGACATGGGTAGCCCAAAATGTACCCAAACATTCTGAAAGAATAGATGAGTTGTTTGTTCAGCAGTGATTTGCTTGTTACATGGCATCAAGATACACATTTTGTTGAATCTATCCACAACAACATACAGGTAATCATGCCCTTTTCTAGACATAGGTAGTCCTCCTACAAAGTCCATAAAAATGCTTTCCCAAGGACGAGAAGAAACTGGAAGAGGTGTGTACAAACCCAATTTCCTATTGCTAGGCTTACTTGTTGCACACATAACACATCCTCTTATATATTTAGCTACAGTTTCTTGCATTTGAGTCCAATAACAATGATTATGCAATACTGACAATATTTTGCTTACTCCAAAATGCCCTGCAATCAATGAACTATGTGCTTCTCGAATCACACACACTCTCTCTTTCTCTGGAATACAAATTTTACCAATATGTTACAAGAGTTGATTATGCACATAATAGTTCTCTTCATGTTTACCATGTATTAGTGATGCATATACTTTCTTAAAATCTTTATCTTCTGCATACTGTTCAATATAACTTTCATCTGTTAATGAATTGTTATGAAGAATGATTGATGCATTTGTAGGAGGCCTTGATAACATGTATGCTACCTTATTATGAATTCCCTTTTTGTACTTAATTACGAGATGAAACTGTTGTAAGAATCCCATCCATCTTAAATGCCTACTTTGTTGTACTTTAGTTTGAGATTGTAAATATTGAAGTGGTTGATGATCAATATGTATGATTGTTTCTTTACCCATGATATAATGTTTCCACTTCTTCACACTTTGTACTAAAGCATACAACTCTTTGTCATAAGTAGGATAGTTACTTACCCCAGTAGAGAATGTCTATGAATGGTAACAAATTGGCTTCCTTCCTTGCATCAAAACTGCTCCCATGGAAAGCCCACTTGCATCTGTTTCGATCTCGAATGGCTGCTGCAAATCTGGAAATGTGAGAACCGGTGTTGTGCTGATATTTTCTTTCAAAGTGTCGAAGGCTTTCTGATGTTTGCCTCCCCACTGGAAAATCTCTTTAATGATTGTCAAAGCATGTAATGGTGTAGCAATGGAAGAAAACCTAGAAATGAATTTCCTCCAATACTGAACCACACCCAGAAAACTTCTAACTTCAGTTACGGTATTAGGCCTTGGCCAGTTTACGATAACAACAACCTTGGCTGGGTCCACTCGCAAGTGGCCTCCACCAATAATATGGCCCAAATATACTAAGGAAGTTTTTGCAAACTCACATTTAGACATCTTTACATAAAGTTTCTCCTTCCTCAGTACATCCAAAACTTTCCTCACATGTATAGTGTGTTCCTCCCACATTTTGCTAAAGACAAGGATATCATCCAGGTATACAATTACAAAATCATTAATAAAGGGTCGAAAGACATCATTCATGACCCGCATGAAATTAGCAGGTGCATTACATAGCCTGAAAGGCATTACAAGCCATTCATACAACCCTTGTTTTGTTCTAAAAGTTGTTTTCCAAGCATCATTTTCAGCAACCCATATTTGATGATACCCACTACGCAAATCCAATTTAGTAAAATACATTGCATGTTTCAACTGATCAAGCAAATCATCAATGCGAGGAAGAGGATACATGTTTTTAATGGTGATTTTGTTAAGGGCCCTGTAGTCGATGCACATTCTCCAAGACCCATCCTTCTTTGGCACCAAAACTATAGGAGAGCCACAAGGAGAATTACTTGGTCGAATCACCCCCTTCTCAATCAGCTCTTGAACCTGCTTCTTGATTTCCTCATTCTGCATTACAGACATCCGATACATGGCTATGTTCGGGAGTGGCACATCCTGCTACAACTGTATCTCATGTTGAATCTCTCTCTTTGCTAATAACCCTTTCGAATCTTGAAATAAATCATCATACTCAGAAACAATTTCAACTATTTCAGATTTATGCTTAGGATCACAACCTTCAAATGATTTAGAGATCTCGTCATTTTTTACCTTAATCATCATTAATACAAAATTCTTACTAGCATTTACCAACCGTTTCATTTGTCCTGCAGTAACTATTGCTATATTTGTTTTTGTCTTATGTGCTCGTACAATATATTCCACACCATCTTTAAAAAGATGATACTTATTCTGCTCTCTATAAAAGACTGCTTTTCGGTCATACAAATATGGACTCCCAAGTACAATCCCACAAATATCTAGTGGCACTACATCCAATTCTACCTCATCCATAAACTTATCTGTAATTGCAAACTTTAATACACATTTGTTTGTAACTTGCAATTGTGTATCATTAGTAACCCAACCAAGAGGATAGGGTTTTTCATGAGGCATCGTAATTAGATGCAATTTCTTAACCACTTCTTCTGATATCAAATTTACTTGAGAACCACTATCAAACAATGTGTCGATTTTTGTATGATTTGCAATGACACGAACATGAAACATTGCACTTCTATTTTTATCATTTTTCTTAGAAGTAGATGGCATATTTGTACTTGCATTAGGACTTGATTTTGCATCAATGGAAAGGGAGATACCTTTACCCTTACCCCGGATTCTGATAGCTGTAACTTTTGTTTCATCACCTGAGTCAGATACCAAGTCTTGAATAACTGTTGCAGTATTTTTTGCTTTGCCTTTGTCTTTGTTTCCTCCGTACTTCTTTGGCCTTAACTCTGGATGAAGTTTCCAACACTTAGAAACATCATGTCCCTTCTGACAATGTGAACATGTGGGTTTTTCACCCTCTTTCTTAATGGTAGCCATCTTCTTCTTCCCCTTATCTTTGTCTTTAAACTAGCTTTCAAATTTAGATAATTTCTTCATAAAAGTATCATTAGCATGCTTTCCCCTAGCTTCTAAATGTGTGGCTTGAACACATACATCATCCAAGTTACTGGGGTTAAACATCAACAAAGTATGTCTCAAATAAGAATGCATGCCACCAATATACTTAAGAAGAGTTTCATGTGAATCCAAAGGAACATTCAATGCAATAGCCCTCTTTCTGAATTCATGAGTATATTCTTGAATACTTTGTCCTTTAGCTTGTCTAAAAGTTATCCAACTCATGGTTAATTGTTGCATGTGACCTAAAGGATAAAATTGTTTTCTTAATACTTCAATGAATTCGTTCCAAACTGAAATTATTTTACCATGCTTTCGAAGATCTTGCTGAATTTTGCGTTCCCACCAAGTAAGAGCCATTCCACTCATTCTTAAAGTGGCCAACTGAATTCTAGAAGGGTCATCATTAATGCCCTGCACCCTGCATTATACTTCAAGCTTCTTGATCCAATTGTCTAACTTTTCGGCATCTAAATCTCCATTATAAATTGGTAATTCAAACTTAACATCCAATTTGAAATAAGGCATATTAGAATTTGCATTATGTGAATGAGAAGTATGAGAAGAAGAGAAAGATTGATTAGTTTTAGGAGGATCACCATCACCTCCTACTCCTTTTCCCTTTTCTTCCTTCTTCACTTCTGCATCTTTGGATGAAGCTCCTTCTTCATTCTTCTTCCTTTCTACTCGTTCATTGAGAAGAATTTCCATCATGGCTTTCATGTTGATAAAAGCCTCCAAAAACTTAGTTTCGGAAACAACAAGATTTTCCCGTTCTGTATGTCCTTCTTCTTCCCCTCGTGGAGAAGACATGGTTGTTCTCAAAAATGTCCTCCTCGAGCCATTCTCAGGCTCACCTTCTACCAGTTCTCCTTCACCAAATTTCGACTTGGACCTAGTAAGCATTCACAAACCTTGCACAAGCAGTTAACCTGCTCTGATACCATAACATGATCCGTTGGATCTCAACTTTAGTGCATTAAAAGTTTTTAAAGGATGCGTTTAATCATTTTTCTTATTACGTGAAATAGCATTAACATAATTAAATGAAAGCCTTAAACTGAAATGATAGCAAATTGCACAGAAAGAGAATCAAAAAATGAGAGTCACAAACAGAAGTTGATAACGGAGTTCACCCCCTTCACTGGGCTACGTCTCTGGGTCCCTCTCCAATGGGTACCGATCCAATTAATAGCTTCAAAATGGTACATATGGTTTTGGAAATCTCAGCAAATCAACTTCAATAGTTGTAGAATAGAATGTTGGACAAAAGCCTTCAAGACCTCCTCTCTTGAAAATTACAAATTGGCCTTCAAAAAGGCAAAGAAGCCAAATTATAACAGAGAATGGTCGACTTCAACAGAAACAGCATCTGGATAATTTACAGCCAAACCCTCTTGTCCCGTACTGGCTGGAACCCCTGGTTATAAAGTTGTAGGTCGCACGTTCAAACCCGATTTTGGTGTGCATTTGTTCTATCCCTGCAAGATTTTGATAACAGAAGAACGATGCTCTGAGTTCTAAACAAGGATGAATCTTCTGGAAATGTGGCCAGAATCATGCTGATAAGGCATTCAGTGGGAGGATAGATCACGGGTTCGACTCATTTTAGCATAACAAATGTTATGTTTTATATCATGGTTATAACCATATGCTATCCGCCAAAATGTTACAAATGAGTGCAAATCCCGCTAAATGTTACAACCAACTCTACGTTACATCCATTAAACATTCGTTGTTGTTCCCCGCTAAATGTTGCAATGGATCTATCTAATACCATATATGGTATTGCTATCACACCACACAATGGATATCCGCCAAATCTGAACTATATGTTATAAATGGAACATATGCTATATCCAAATGCTATAACTGCCAGTTGTTCCATAAATGTCGCATCCAACTATGCACCAAACATTATAACCGCCAACTTAACTATGCACCCTATGTTATAACCGCTAGACATTACAATAGACTGTGCACAAAACATTGCAAACCGATGGGATAACTGCCAGATGTTAATACTTAACTGTGCACCCATTCACAAAATGTTAACGAATGTTGTTGAGCTATGCAATGTTGTCGAGCCATGTTACAACGGCTAACTTTTAATGCCACAACAAACTGCACACCGTTTAACATATTGATTGGTGGTTGCAACATATGTTAAGGCTTAGTATTCGGAACATGTGACTCATCCTTTTAAGTGTCGACCCATGGAATAAAGTTAAGTTTTGATATGTTTTCATATGTTTTTTTTTTTAACCATATGTAATAACCATTGTACCATTTTCTTTTGATATTGGATCAGTGTAACTTTGAATATGAACGACCCCCCTGGATCAGGTACTGAAGCACAACCCTACGTCCATCCGTTACTGAGGTGATCTGATACTGGTAATAAGGTGTTGGTAGCTCTAATCATATATTCAAGTTTTGTTGCTCGATTTAAGTACTAGGACATATAAATTCAACATTTTTCGTTTTACTAAAGGAATTAGACTAATTATGTAGTAAACATATGGTTACTCTCAATTATTGCACGCTCCCCACCATGAACTTTTGCAAGCCCTCGTATATTATCACTGAATTCCTTTGTGAAGTGGTTGTCACCATGAATGAGCAAAAATCATCCATCATGTCACTTTTTTCCAATACTATATGTTCTGGTACTACAAAAACCTACTCCATTACTTATCTGGTACTGATGCCAAAGTGATATGATCTTTGTCATGTGCTTAACATTGTTTTCACTTCAGGTAATTAGAGGTATGGGCTAATATCTTCATGTTCTTTCTATAAAGGATCATTTAAGTCTTGTGTTGAATTATTTTTACTCTCATGTGCATCTTCCTCCTACATTTCTACACTTAACCCTAAATGAATCATCCTTGCTCTCCCTTTAAGAAGATATTTTCGCATTTAGTTGTATATGATAATGGGTGCACTTGTACGATTACCTCATTATTTTGAATAAGTAATTGCTCATTGAAATATCCATTGAAAAGTGATGACACCATTATGTATAGTACTAACCTAGTTGATTCAACAAGTTTTTATCCAAGTTTATCTTTACAAGTTTCTCTTGAGAGGTATTGATGAAAACCTCATGTGGTGGACCTCCCTTGCAAAACCGCAATGAACTTTCATGAGAACCCTAATAGGATTAACTAGAGGGACCTCTTAGTCATTATTCGAGACGTTACATTATACATTGAATAGCTGATTATTTAAGTTGAATGTGGATGATGTCACCCTTGGGATAATTGCAAACAATTAATTATGTGCCTAATAAATATAAAACAATCTCATACCACCTGCCTTCCTTATACTCTAAAATGTGTCAATGAACAATATACATTATGCTAAATATTTTGAGTAATATAATAAAAAGGAAGTATCAGGAAGTAAAAGTAAACCCGTCGGGGTACTGAACAGGTCTGCTGGCAGCGGGGCCATCCTTGTATGGTACTAAGGTAAACCCGTTGGGGTACTGAACAAGCCTGCTGGCAGCGGGGCTATGCCAGGTAAAGGGAGTTGAAAAACATAAAGTGGCACACTTAAAACTGAACATAAATCCTTGTGTATCATTCTGAAGAAAACATTATCAAATCAAGGCTAGGAGATGACCTTTATATCTCTCGGATGATGTTCTTAAAAACCTTCAAGTATCCACTTTAGAGTTCTATCTTAAAAAAAATAGGTTTACACGAGAAGTAGGACCCTCGGTATGTGTAATTCACCTTACCTAAACAAGAAGAGCTTCATCTCTAAAAACTTGGATCTGAAACGAGTTAATCATCTTGGGATGTATTCATTTATGTGTTCCTCTCTTCAAATGATATCTAAACTATGCTTATATTACTTTTGTTTGAAAGGTAATCTAGTCAGGGGGGGCTATTAGTCAAAGTCATTATGAAAACTCTTGGTCACTATCCTATAATCGTATTAGAGTCACATCCATCCCTTTCTCCTAACTTTGATTGAAAACAAATTGGATAAGACTTAACTTCAGGGAATGCTTGATCGAGTGAGGAGTATCATCAATTGTGAAATTTTGAAGATCATTGTTGCATGAGGAAATGCAATGAATTAAGCATGGGGGAATGTTGAGTCTCCATTTTGACACTTCTAATGCCCTATATTACCCCCTATCTAAGCATATTTTACCTATGCCATGTGTATTTAATTTATTGTTTCCTCCATAAATACACTCGATGACTTTGTTCACGTTTATAAGAGGTAACTTATGATTAAAGCATGATTTGTTTAGTTTTATTGAGTTAATTCGATTAAATGATTGATTATGTATGATCTTAATCACTTGACTCTTAAGAAGCATGATCTGGTACCCAATCTATTCCAGTACCAAGGCTCCACCTATTTCGGTACCAGCCTGTGCCAATCCGGTACTAGAAATAATTCAAAATTTTGGAAAGCTTCTAGAGGAAAATTGGGCACATGGGTTTTGTCCAGAATGATGTTTTTTTGAGGAAACGTTAGTCATAATTCACCCATATCGCATGTGTGGACCTCCAACTCAGGGGGAATGATTCTGCCAAAATTATCAAAAAAACTCAAACTGCCAACTTGTGCTTCGATTGTCGTGCATATGGTATCAGATCTAGAAATTCTAAAACATGGGTTTTGTCCAGAATATGATAAATTGAGTAAACCATGAG
>JZKD02S1674129.1:29496-39503 GCA_000966675.3 Picea glauca | reverse complement strand
ACCTACTTGTTGGAGATTAATGCAAGATTGAATTCAGTGATTTTGTCTCTCTTAGAAGTTAACATCTGGTGATCTAAAAGCTTCCATGTTGGCATCGGCAAGGGCCACCGATCCATCTTGGTAAGCTTATTGTAAATTGTTAGTATAGATTTTCATTTCATGTATTTGTTATTTTAATTTCATTTTTTATTTCACTGTTAGAATTGATTGCAAAGTGTGGCAGTACAAGAACAGTTGGGAGTCCATCATTCACATTACATAATCCATTAAATGGAACATCTCATTAAAAATTATGTTTCCTGTGTAGAAATGAAGTAATTTCTAGAATTGCAAGATTGTAAGATTGTATTAAATTTATGTTTGGGATGCATCAATTGATTTTGAAATGTGTGCAAAATTAGATAAGAATTTCTTCCAAGTTTGAAGTGAGTTGTTACAGGAAATGAGATCAGACTTCATCTCTCACCTTCATGCACCATTTAATGAAGCCTCTCAATTATATTGACTATTTTTTGTACTACACAAATTTGATTGGCATTGATAGGGTTATGATTGATTTCTTTCTAAGAGTGGATAAAGTGGATTGGTGATTGTTGTTTCAAATGCTACAGGGAACAAGATCTTAAGTTCATCTCTTCATTTCATGAGCCTCTAATTAACATATTTGTCACCTAAGAAAGAACCTTTCGATTCACTATTTGCTTGAGAAGTTTTGTTATCTGTTTTCTCTTCTAAGTTTGGAGTGGTATTGTTGAAGTGTGCCCAGATTTGCTTATTAGTTGTTGTTAAGGATAATAGCTACAGATAACAGATTCAAAGTCCATATTTCCACTGCATGAGCTTGTAAATCGACAAGGCATTATCTAAGAAAAATCTTTTGAGTGCATGATTGCAAGTTTTTCTTTCTAATTTATGAATTGTGTGAAGAGTGTTATCTTTGAAAACATAGTATTTTTTTATTGAATGTTTTTATCTTTAAGCTATACTCATTAGACATATGAACCTATCTGTTATCGGCACATATAGTGCATCAACTCCACTGATTACGAATCCCAGTTGATAATTTATGTTTGGTAATATATTATGCAAATAATTGCACCAACAAGTACCATTGAAGATTGCAGCTTGCACCTGGCGACTCCATTGTTTCAGTTGTGGCTCTGAAGGGCAGACACACAAGGTCTACTCCACAGCTACCTCTAGCTACACCTGAAGCTTACCCAGAGAGGATTATTAAGAAAGGAAAGCTTTCTCAAGAAGGTTTTTTTTATGTTATCCCGGATTGAAAAGCTCCCTGGGAAGAACGACATTGCAGAGAGCCAGTTTTAGATGGTGAACTAAATATGGACACATAATTCTGACTAATTATCTTTCACGATGGAGAATCCACTTTGCAGAATCTGTTGGTGACTCCATTGAAGGGAGACAACTCAAAAGGCTATGGAGGATATCATGGCCAAGAGATTTGTCCCCTTCAATTTCTCAACCATCGTTGGTTATCCACATCCAGTGTCGGCTATAAATGAATGGGATGATTATCTTCTAAGATTCAAAGGAAGCAAACATGACCATCCTGGTGAGCACTTATTAAAATTTCATATATTCATGCTTGAACATGGCTTCTTTCACGAGAATGTCTTGATCAAGATGTTCAAATTTTCTTTAGAGGAAGATGCTCGTGAATGGTGTCAATCTCTCCCTGCTGCTAGTATCCATTCTTTGAAGGATTTTCATGATGCTTTTAATTCATATTACGAGAAGCTTTACCTGTCTCATATTATTTTGGATGACTTTTGTAAGAAGTTTTCATTCCACATCCAACAGATGATAGAGTCTTCCTCTAGGGATGATTTTAAGGATGGAAATTTATTTTAAAATGTAGAAACCTTGGTGAATCTTATTAATTCATCATATGCCAACTATAAATGATTGGCGATATTTTTGTAAAAATATTCAAATATCTAAGGATTTTATATAGTTTTTATAAAATTTTGGTGATTTTTAAGGCAAAATAATTTTATCCTATAGAATTTGGGCAAATCATTTTTAAAATAGCAAATCTCGTTTTTGGAAAAACCATGGAAAATTAGCCCATGAGCGAAATTTAGCCCCTAAAATCATCCTTGTCTTCCTCGTGTGATGAGTCCGGTGAAGATCTAATTGAAAGAGAAAGTGAGGATAGAAGCGAGTATTTTGCAAATGTGGATGAAAGATTTTCTCTTTCTATTTCTCGAGATGAAGGCCTTCTAGATATGAGTGTTGATGATTGCATAACCATAGATGTATCATATTCTTCCCTTGATGCACCTGTTGTCTCAGTTGTAAAAGAAGAGATAGTTGTGGAGGTGGATTCTTCAATTTTCCTTCAAGAGGTTTCCCATGATGTCTTTTCACCTAGGATTGAAGAGAAGAATCAATAGGTCGCTCATTTTTCTTTGCAATATAAAAGAGTTATGTGCTCACCCATCTTTGATGAGTACTCAGATGAAGAATATCATATCCCTACCTTACATTTTGTTGACTTGGGGAGCAGCCAGCCTGTGTATGAAAGTTATGAATTGGATTCTGATGTGGATATGAAGGATTTCCAAGACCATACTATAGAGCCTTTTCCTTTATTCAGTAAGAAAAATAATTGGGTGGAAATCAGCCATCCTAGGCCCGCAAAAGACATTGAGCAGCATGTTAGGGAGAATCACCCATTCATTGATATACATGAAGAGATTTCTTTCCTTCATCTGGCTGACGTTATTAGAGTAGACAAAGAGGAAGTGGAAAAGTAGCCTGCATCAGCCTTTCACTCACCTATGCTTGCCATAGACATTTAGTCGGATGTGAGCAATTGTAAGACAGAGCATGTTTTTTGTTACCAACCCAGTAAGTACATGCATTTTTTTTTCAGTTATTAAAGCCTCCAAACTTTATCTTGCCTTCAGCGCTAGGAGGAGAGATGAAAAATGTAATCGTTTTGTTGTCACGGTTTCATTATATTTATTTGATCAATGAACAAGTAAATACATTTTCAGTTAGGAGGTTACTTGACTGTCTCTGGTCGAAGTCCACTTTCACCTAGCACTTTGTAAACATTGGTTAGTCTAGGAGTGTACATAAATAAGATCCTTCTAGAGCCCATGTGTTTGTTTTCGTTTTTAGTAGAGTAGTGTACATATCTCCCCATTTTCTTCAGTTGAAATTTTGAGCTAGACTGCATAACCCAACAGCTAAGGCACTAGAACTGTGCGTTCTTGGCAGCTCATAGGGAGCATGCCATCCCCTGTGGAGCCAAATTTTATCACATAGGGTTGTCAAGTCCATAGGTGTGTGTCGATATACCCGACTTTGTAGTCTTGCCCCGTCTCTATCCTTTTCGTAGACCAAATATTGAGTTTTTCCCCCTTCGGCTTGTAAATTGTTCTCTGTTTTCCCTTGTTCATTTGCACGCCTTGGTTTTCCTTAAATATCTTACCCGAGTGAAATCTTGGCCCCAAGCCCATGTGTTTTCTCCAAGGTTGATCACTCGCATCCTCTGTTTCATTCACTAGTCTCCATGTTTTCTCAACTCACAGCCAGTCGTCCAAATCCTTGATCATGCAGGCCGCAGCCATGAACACAAAGCGTAGCTTTCTTAGCAGTATGTTTTGGGATTGAAGCATAAGTAGAAGGAAGTTTTAATCTTTCAACAGTGAAGATTCCCAGAACAATCCAGATCAGCAGCTCATGGGCATTCGGGAGTGCCAACTTGCATGAAGTATAGAGCCAGAGAAAAAGGCCCCGAAGTGAGTATGAATCATTGATCTTAAAGGGGTCATGTGGTTGTCGATCCAAGCCTTCAGGTAAATGAGCTTCGGGAAATTTGAAATGAGAAATGATTAGAAGTCTCAGAGACCTGAAGCCGCCAAAGCGTCTAATTTAAAGAAGTGGCCAAAGGCCCGAAGTCCTGAAGGCCCAAAATAGATCTGAATCGTTGATCAACAAGAGCCACGCGTCATCAGATCTATCACTCCGGGAGTTTTACTTTGGGAGTTTTAAAATGAGAAACATTGCAAAGTCCCGAAGAGTTGAAGCCCAAAGCACCCAAAGAGAATCTGAGCCATCGATCAGTAGGAGCCACGCGTCGCCAGATCCTTTGCTCCAGATAAAAGAAGTAGAAGACAAATGGAGTTTGAGAATTGAAATTCCCGAAGACCGATCCGCGAAGCAAATCTCGGTCATTGCTTTGAAGGGGAAGATCTGATCCGTCGATATAAAAAGCGTCAGAGTTGAGTTGTTGATCAGAGGGCCTAATCTTAGATCGCAAGATCAACGGTCATGCCAAATTGTGGGGTCAAAAGGTGCGCACATTTTAAAATCTAATGGGCAGGCCGCAATCGGAACCATGATTTTTAGAAAGGGACGTGTGGCGGTTCATGGTGAATTGCGGGGACAAAAGTGGTTTTCTTTCAGACCACCCTTGGTAGCACTCGCAATTGCATAGGGTCATGGACCTAGGTCACATTGAATATGGAGCGATGGAGAGGAGTTGTGCCAAAGGTTGAAAGCGCTCATATTTGGTCATAGAAGAAGATCTGCTTGGCCTCAAGGCGTCAAGATTGACTCGAAGAAGTTGTGGGCGCCGCCTTGATCATTCATGGGTGTCAGGCCTCATCCTGATCCCGATGAAGGTAGTTAATGGAAATGGGGGTGGTGGTTGAGACCTCCTCTCACTCCATAAATGGAAAGCATGTTGAAAATGGTCATGAGTGCAGATTGTCAATCTGAAGCTTCCTTGTTGACGGATTTTCCTGCAAAGCACATAACTAAGGCGAGCTCGCGTCTGACATGAGAAGGCCTGCATAGTCTGACAGAGAAGGCACCAACTGAACACTTTGAATGCAGTGGTCTGATCATGCTCCTGGTAGTTGTAGTAGTTCTGAGTATATATACTCAGTTTTGATATTTTGTTATGGTCGAATGGTTGAGCTAGGCTCCCTGCTATTGTAATATTTTGATGAAGAACAACGGTTCTTTGGTTATGTCTTGATTTGAGACTTCTTGATTAATCTAAGTCAGATTTCATACTCCATCTTATTTTCCTTTGATACTGAGAGAGTTCATGATTGACTGATTCACATGGATTGTTGTGACTGTATTATGATGAATGTTTGATTATAATGTTGTTATGATTTCTTTCAATTTCCTTGAAATTTGAATTCAAGAGGATCTTGTGTTTAAGTTTTTCTTCCTTAGGCTATTGGAAGGCCTAATGTTCACGGCAGACCTCTACACTTTTCTCACCAAATTCTTCCTCCTACTCACCTTTACTCAAAATTACTGACTGAAGTTGATCCAAGACCTCAATAGCTTGCGCATACCAGTCCAAATTTCTGAGTTAGAACGTTATTTTCATTGAGTATTCTCCATTTGGCCTCTTAAAACTCATTTACATTTACTGTATAAACTAATGGGTAATGGGCTTACCTTCTATGCAATTTGAGGGTGACTTCTAGTGCTAACAAGTGGTAAATCCATTCTTGCAACTAGTGTGTCAAGAAGCTCTAACACAAGAGTCAAGCACGAGGTCACGTGAGGGAAAGTATGGATATTACCCCTCTCTAATTGTTTTGGTGTATGTGGTATCTCTTTGATTGTTACGTATACGAGGGTTTCATTGGTGCCACACCTTCGTAGCTTCAGGCTATGTTACCCTACCCTTACATGTTATTGCACCTATGATTATTTTCTTAATCATTGATTGTGAGGTGGTATCCTTAGTGACCTTTCCTAGGGAGATACAGAGGTGACTACAGGTGGGACATACCTGTAGTACCTAGGGAAGATATTGTTTCATGATCTCAGTTCCCATGGATGGTGCATGCCTTAATAAAGGGTGTTTCGATCAGTTAGGGTTGTTTCACGTAGATCATCATAACTTATCCTCATACCTTTGCTAGCCAATCTTGTGATAACTTCATATCCCCTAGAGGGTTGGTTTTTGAAAGTCCCCTAATCCATTGGTTTACTTGTTATTTCCTTGTATTTAGTAGGGGTGTTCTTTTTTACTCAATGTCTAGATCAGCCTTAGGTTGAGTTGTGTTTTGGTTTGCACATAATATTTTCATTGTGGTTGAATCACTATGTCGGTATCATTGGTTATGAGGACTTCAGACGATCATGGAGGTGCAACCACCTCTCTAGTGGCATAAGACAGGTGATCGCAAATTCAAAGGGCCTCAACTTTGGTTTGACGATATTGGTTTTGTTGAATTAGAAGTGGTAAATGAAATTCATCCACCAAATTTTAACCCTCCTTTGACTAAGCTAGACACACCCATACTTATCCAAGTAAGTGAAGTCTTTAGTGATCCATTTTCTTTGTTCAGCACCCATCCCATCATGTCAGGACGGAGTGTTTCATCCAATGTAGTGGAGCCATTGAGCCCATCCTTAAGTGGGACTAGGGGAATCCCAATGATGTCCACATTACCTTCTCTTAGCACCATTGTACCTACATCGTCCATACCCTTTTTTATAGGTCCCTTGATCTGGGGGACATCGGTTGTGTCATCTTTTCCATCTATTAGTTTACCTAGAATTTTTACACCCATCGTGTCTATCTTGATGCTCACCTTTGGATGTTCTTCCATTGGTGGGTTGAGCCTTGGTTTCAGCATGGGGGGTGGAATTCCTTCCACCTCCACCATTCCTATGAGTGGCTCGGTATCGTCAGGTGCTAGTTTACCTTTCAGATGGAAAATTACTAGTGGTTTTGGGGTTGTCCCTAGTCAGTTTGGGGGCACTAGTACGTATGGAGTATTTAAATTCCCATGGGTTTACACACCCTTCCCTGGGGACACATTCCTAGGGGGGAAATTTTCACCATGGGGAGGTTTTCCCTTCAACACTTTTGGTTCTGAGGGGTTCTTCCCTGGGACTAATTTTGGGAACATTTTTTATGGAGGGTATATACCTATCCCTTGGGAAAATCCCCTCGGGAGCACATCTATTCCAAGAATAATCCATACTCCCAGAAGTGCCACCATCCCTAGGGGAACACACTCTTCAGGAAAACCTCATCCCTCAATTAGCACAAACATAGAGGGGCCACAAGGTTCATCTAGAATAGTAGAGACTACGTCTCCCTCCCATTATTCATTTCCATCATTTCCTTTCCTAGAAATTTCATGGTTACCTAATTTATCATGGTTGATGAATGACCATATTTCCCATGACTCTTCATGGTCGGTAATTTCTGCGAAGCTACCTTCTGACATCCTGAAATTCGATGGAAATTTGGGAGAATACCCCTCCACAAACATCATGATATATCACCTATGGTGCTCATCCAATTCTTTAATCGATTATAGTGTGAGGCTACATATTTTCAAAAGTTCCCTAACTAGAGCTGGCGCCAAATGGTCCATTGAATTACAAGGTGATTCCTTAAAAAGTTTCAATGACTTGGAAGTGGAATTCCTTAGGCATTACCAGTTACCCATTAGGTACGAGATAGGAATGAAGCTCTTGACTTTGCTGGATCAGGATACCGCCACTCGCATTTATGATCATATTCATGAGTGGCAACGGAGGTGTATAATGATCAAGACCCAAATATTGGATAAGCTCTTGATGGAGTGGTTCACCAAATTCCTCCTTCCAACCATTGCCAAGGATGTAGCTATGGTTGGGGCGGCTACCAAGGAGAAAGCCATTATGTGTTCCCAACACTTAGAATTGATTTACTCTTAGTCGGGTACTCTATATGAAATCATTATGCATGCTCCTAGATCGTTGACAGATCCTAAGAATCCAAACCTAGGACCCCATGTCAATGGTGTGGTTGGTTATGTTTCTCATGCCTCTATAAACCAGTTAGTTGATCAAATGGGTCAAATGTCTATTAATTCATCTTCTGGTACTAGTGCTCAGATAGTCACGGTCCCTACTTAGATATCCGAGGTGAATTTGGTGTAGTCCATGCAATCGAAGAATCCTCAGCAACATGGAGCAAAGAAGAAGAGGAATAAGAAGAAAAATTGCAATTTTGAGAAAGGGACTGCACCCACCCAAAATAATCAGGAAGGGGGCACTATAGAGAAGAAAAAGAGTCGGTTTACGTGCATGATTTGTGGGGTGGACCACCCTACTAATTAGTGTCCCTGGAAGGATGAGATTCATCACTATTTAGCACATAAAAAGGCCCCCCAGTAGCATGTTGTCTTAACTCGTCCTTTCCCTCATCAACCTCAACATATGGTTGCAAAAAATCATGCCCCTCTACAAGGGGGCATGGAAGGTACCCCTCATCACGAGGGGTCTTCCTCAAATGCTACCATTTTTATGTGTGACAAAATGGTTAATTTGTAAACTCGATCCAAAAGCTGTGACATTTATAAGCCTTCCCATGCTAGACCAGAAGCAACATCTTCTTCCCATTCTGGTGGCCCTCTTCAAATTAAGAATCCATGTTGACACATCACTTCACCCCCCAAAGGGCATTCTTCATCGCATGACACATCATCCAAATACATGGGCCACCCACAATTACAGTATTGTGGAAGAATTGGCCCAGACACCTTGTGTCATGTCTGCTCTCGAAGTTCTCCAAAGCTTCCCAACATATCGAAAATCTACATTGTCATCCATAGGTGGGGTTGATCCCTCGGATTCAAATTTGAAAAGCTCCAATTCTACTCAGGTTACTCATAGTCTCTCACATCAGGTCTCCTTTCATATCATAGTGTGATCAATAGGTAAAAACATATATCGAACCATGGTAGATGAAGGAGGCTCGAATTGCATCTATTAGAAAAACAGGATCGTGGAGCAATAAAATAAAACAAATGTGGAAATAAAACACAGAAGATACACAACAAAATAGAGACACGGATATATGTGGTTCACCCATTGTGGGATACGTCCACCATAGAAATTTATAGGTCCTTCCTTTATTATTAACTAGCAAATGAAGGGATACAACCTACATAACACCTGATGTAACTTCCTATTATTTATCTCATAGTCTCCTCTCTCAGAATATAATACCCACAATAATACACAGCCGCAATACAATTCCCTCATTAGAGAGGGTTTTATTTTAGGGGAAAAACCCTAAAAATAACATTTACCGTCAGATCTGCGACTTTATAATGTACGGTCCATATTGACTATGAAATTACAATATTTTACAAGGAAATTTTTCCCAATATTTCACTTTGGGGGCACTACCCCCAAATCCCCCACCAGGGGGGGCTACAAAAATTTTCATCGGCCCCCCTTGGACCCCCCTGGCGATAGTTGTGGGGGGGGAAGCCCCCCACACACCCTCGTTAGGGAATGGGGTCCAAGCACATTTGAATCAATCATTTGAATCAAGAAGATAATTAGGATCCACAACCAACAATATCCCACTTGGACACTGATCACAACAAATCCACTGTTGTTTTACTTGCTGGACTATACTCCACCTTGGACCTAGAAAATTTCTCATATTCATCTTCATGCTTGAAGGCCAGCTGAAACTAAGTAGGAAATCAATTTCTCCCTGGTTACTCCCTTTGTTAACATGTCTGCAGGATTATGGCTAGTATGTATATTTTCCAACCTCAAATTTTCATCTTCCAAGACGGATCGTATGAAATGGTACCTGATTTGTATATGCTTAGTATTTGAATGGAAGGTTGATTTCTTTGCAAGATGAATGGAACTCTCACTATCAAAGTACAACCTGTTATTCTCCTGCTTCTTTCCCAATTCTTCCATAAACCTTTGTAACCAAATCATTTCTTTAATAGCCTCTATAGCAGCAACATACTCTACTTCTGTTGCTGAAAGTGCAAAAACGTTTTGTAGTTTTGAAATCCAACTTACTTTTGTTCCACCTACAGAAAAAACATACCATGTGGTGCTCCTCCTTCTATCTTTATCACCTGCCATATCTGAATCAACATATCCATGTAGAACAGTGTTTGAACCTCCAAAACATAATGCATGAGTAGAAGTACCTCTCAAATACCTGAGAATCCACTTTA
>JZKD02S1674129.1:14684-25549 GCA_000966675.3 Picea glauca | reverse complement strand
TTAGGGAATGGGGTCCAAGCATAACTGAAAAAAAACATCTGAATCAGGAAGATAATCAGGCTCCACAACCAACAACATCATGTTTATTTCTTGTTGGAAGTTCTTCAACTATCCTAAGCTTGAACCATCTGCTACACTTTTGAAAGAATTTGATGGGAACACATTCTATCCTCATGGAATAATCACCACCTTACCCATTATGTTAGGTGGTAAGATTGTCTATGTTGTCATGGAGGTAGTCGACACACCTCTTGAGTACAATTTGCTACTCATGCGGACTTGGTTCTATGAGATTATTGTAGTTGTCTCGTCGGTATTTAGGGTCTTATTCTTCCCTCATCAAGGTAAAATAGTGACAAACGATCAACTTGTGTTTTGCACCCCAGATCTTGGATCCAATGCAGGGTCAAACATACCCTTTTTCGATGATACTAGGCATTATTACATGAAAATTGGTGTGGGGATGTTCAAATATCCTTCACTTATGGGTATATTTCCCCTTCCCTCACCTTCTTCTACTCCAACTATCACTCCTATCAACAATATTTCCTCATATACTAGTGGATCCCTTCGGTATGTTGATCCTTCGTACCTCATCTAGAGGATGTTGAATCCTATGGAGCATCCATGTCACTCACCGCAGTCAAGGTTGTCAATCTGACAATCCCATCAACATATGATGATACTGGTTAGTGACTCCATCCTCATATTGAGTGTGATCATTCTACTTCGCCCATATGGGATGTTGGATCTCCTAGTTCACATGACTCCCTTGATTTTGAGTTTCCTTCATAAAAGGTCATCTTGGAAGTCATGGCTTCCATAGATAAGCCCAAGGAAGATGAGAATCATCTAGAATACATCCTCCCTAGTTCATAATCGATGAGAGTTAGCATGATGAGACTTGATCCAATACTGGGGGAATTTTTTGGGACATCCAGTAGACCTCCCAGTCTTGACCCTTTTTTTCCTCGGTTATCTTTTTCAGAACTTGCCATCGAATTATATACTACCCCTTCCATCGAATATTTTCATTTTGTACCTCTTTTATTTATTGATGGGTCCCATAAAGGACTTGTTGTAGTTCACAACACCACTCTTGATGAGTATCTTCGGTCGCAGAGATTCATTCATATGTGGCATGGACCTGACGTGGTAAACCATATGATGCCAACATAGGCTCCTGTGTTCATCAATTATGAAAAATATCCATGGTCGAAGCCTAGAAATGGGCTCTACTTCACCTAAATCATTAGAATGTGCAGTTCCTTGTACATAGGTGTGTGGTGTAATTGTTTTTTGTTTTGCATATATCATATCCAAAAAAAACAAAAATAATTTTTTTTTGAGATTTCATTATGCATTTTGACCCATGGAATCTATTTTACATGTGTTGACAAGATTATTGTTTCTATGAAGATGGAAACTTCCATTGAATTTTAGGTACGTGTTCCCAAACTGGCATATAGGGATAGTTTTTCCCTGCATTCATTGCCTTGCATTATTAATTTTTCATGTTTCCATCACTATGCCTTAGGTTCGATCTCGTCGAGTTGCGACATTAGCCATTATGTTTTCATTTTGTAACCTATTCAATAGTTCCTACCCTTCATGGGTGCCCTAGTTGGCACTCGGATTTCCATTCGATGCCCATGATGTGATTTCATGTAAGCTTAGGATCCCTCCTTTAACCCTGCCATGACTTGATGATTGAGCATCATTATTCTCTATCTTCGTCGATACGCTAACCATATATCATGGGGGTTCCAAAAAAAATTATGGTTGCTTAATGGTCACCTATGAATTTGTTGTTGGTGTCATGCCTCCCGCTCCTACGGTGTCGTTTTCCCAGATCCTTGTTACCACTATTACAGTAACCTTGACCATCTGCCTCTTGCATTATTTAGCCTTAGTTTTGAATCCATCTACCATGGAGAGAACCACTACTAAGAGTGTATCTCAATTGCTTATACCATTTGCATTCATCTTGCTTAGGTCTGTTTGATGCGCTTGGGACATAGGAGCATGTTCTTAAGCAAATTATTCTCTCCAATCGAGTATACTTTTATCTCTTTTTCAGACTCGTAAAAGAACACGAAAAATGCATTGTTGAGTATACTTTTATCTCCTTTTAGGAATCATAAAAGGAAATGAAAAAGGTACATACTGAGCATACGTTTATTCCTCTTTCGCACTTATTAAACCATGAAGAAGGCCAAAAATACCAAAAAGAAAAAAAGAGTGGGTGGTTTTTCACCATTGGTCTATTCTCAAAATGGCAGTGACATTCAAGTCACCCTTGAACATGGAATTTGTTTGAGTCCTCATCATACAATTGGGTTTTATCTTGCCTAGGAGTCATCCCAGTAATATGAGTCAAAGATACTTCTTCAACTAGTTACTCTTCCAGTCATCGTGGAGAGTGATTCAATGCCTCCTGCGTTGTTACACTATATTATTACAACTCTTTTTTCTTGCTTCCAAGTCACCATTTTGTCATGCTATATTTTCAAGCGAATTTTAATCCTGATTTGGCCATCTGTTGTTCTTTTGAATTTATGAGTTGTCCATCCATGTGTCAATGGTACTTTGTGATACTCTCTATTCACATCATCTATCGGTGTATGTTTTGTGTCGATTGATGGGCGATACATTAAGGAACTCCTTCGACGGGTCTCTTCATATCGACTTCAGCACATTATCTAGAAGAAGGATCTATAAACTAGCTCCTACATTGGAGATCGTAGTCCTCAGTGGAAGGCCTCATCGTGATCGAAAATGGGTTTACATCATTGACTCCTGATTGATTGATTCTACGAGTGTTCAACATCAAATAATCTATTGAGACTCACTAGATTGTACTAGGTACCTTGAGGTCCATATTCATCATCAATTGGTCCCCTCGCGTATGTTAATGGTATACATCAATGACGGGTAATCAGATGGTTTCTACCATGCTCTACATCATCTCATATACTCGCATGTCGTAGATTCGTACCATCGGGGTTTGGGACAAATACCTTGGGTATGGGGACACATCATCCCTTTACAATATCCCCTCCCAAATTGAGATTGAGTATAGTAACTTGTATAAGATTACTTTGAAGACTTCAAGGGCACTCTCCTCAGTGCTCGTTGTCTTCCTCATATCTATGTGTTGTGTCATAGATCCACGTTGTATTAGTTGGTGGATATGATTGTGTTCATGACATAGATCCACATTGTATTGTCTCATGGATATGATATTATTGATGACATGGATCCACCATGTATTATTTCATGGTCGTGGTCTGGCATTTAATATCATGGATCTACGATGTATGTTTTGGAAACCATGCTCTTTAGAGTTTGAGTATGTATACCTAGGGGATGGTCTATATATTCTTTCATATTTGGTGTTTGATAGTTGGATTTCTTTGACTTCTGGACCTCCTTTTCTCTCTCCTCACGTTGCCTCACATGGACACTATTTTATTATAATTTTTTTCCACCATCCATTCCTTTCCCAACCTCACACATTAGTGGGCATCTGTTATATCCTCAATTTACACCCTACAAGTCAGAAGGGAATCCAGTAGTAGTTGACTTCCAAGACACATCTCTTTCTTGATATTTGGGGCCTTTTTTAGGATAGTCATTGGACACATAGGACACATCAAGCGACTATAGTCATTGGACACATGTAGTGAAACAAGTGACTATCTGTCAAAATTTCTAGATTCGACAAGTTACAAAGAGCTAAGCAATGTGTGAGTTGTATATTTGTGTCATGATCCTAGGAACTCACATCATTCGAGTTTCTGTTAGGTTCTAGAAGATATAGAATCTCTCCCAAGACTCTTCCAAGGATCTATATAATGAAGGTTAGTCTTGAGCTTAGGGGAGAATCATTTTGACAGAGTTATGTTGTCCATTTGAAGAGGGGATTTTCCTATTCACAATAACCAGAAATCATAGTGTCTGGCCTAATCAAGAAGTTGAGGAGGAGAAAGAAGACAAAGGAGAATTGCATCTACATCCAAAGGTATGAGCTTGATGTAATTTCTTCATTTTAATCTATAGATCAATGGTTTTCCCCAAATGATTTGTATCTCATTTTGAAAATTCTTGGATCTGATCTTGTGATTGATAGATCTGATTATATCTAAATAGAATTAGTGATTTCTAACACTAGGAGAATAAAGATATTGGTGTTGTTTGTTTCTTGTGTGTGCGAAGCAAGTTGTCGTAGTTGTATTTTCATCTTAGGAGATGCAACATCTAGGATAAACAAGGACATCCTTCAAAGATAAGGTATGCTAATCTATCATCTCTTGGTATAATATAAATTGCTTGTCTTAGATCTAAGAAGACCAAAAAAATATAGCTCTTTATATCTAGGATCAATAGGTAGATCCTAGGGATATCTTGCCATCCATGTTGTGAGATCCCTATGATATTTTATCCCATAACACTCCTCTCTCTCTCTCTTTTCCCCCTTCTTTTCATCCCCCCCAACACTAGGGGGTCTACTCGGCCATCCTATCTAGCTCCATGTGCGTCAATCCTTTCTCAACAAATAACATCTTGATCCACAGCGGGATTTCTTCTAGCTGCATATTTTTCAAGGACCTTCAGCAAACTTTCTTCTATCCTCGCTAAAAGAATCAATGTATTCCATAGAAAACTCAATAATGTATCGTTCCTTCACTCAAGAAAACTGGAAATCAATTTCTCAATCCCACTTGTTATCCAATGCCTTCAACCAATCAAGTGTAGTCTGGTCCCAAACCAATGGTTCTTGGGGTCTCAAAGCAGTGTTAGTAGTGGTTTTCCTCTTCAATTACTCATACAACAAACATGGAAACTCAGCAAATAAATCCTCGTGCAATTCAATGTGCATATACCTATCCTTCCAACGTTCCATGTTGGTTATTAGACCCTGAGTTTCTTGTTAAGAAAACTCATCTTCCTTCATAGTTAACCAATCTTGTATTTCCTCCCGAGATGGATTCCACCTCATTCTCTCCCTTCATCATGCAATACAAAACCTTCAAGTCCCAACAACAGAACCAATTGTTTGTTCACTTGCATGCATGAATGATTTGTGCACGCACGCAAACTTACCCAAAACTTTGGGTGACAACAAATTATGCTTGATGGCCTCACTAAGATGTAGTCTTTAGGGGATAAGAGAATGGTAAAGCTATTTTCAAGAAAAAAATGGAATTCTAATCCAAAACCTGTCATTGAATGCTTTCTTAAAGAATGATCTACCCTTTTACTTTTGTGTGTATGCAAAAGAGGGTTGGTTTTTACTAAATTTTTGGAGTTGCCATGTTCTTGACAATAGGATTTAAAAATGGGGACTCTTCTTGTGGGTATCTGAAAACGTAGACCCGATATGGTTATGAATTTGTTTCCCGTGATTCAATCAAAAAAATGTTTTCCTTCAAAAATTCAATGCAGTTGGTAAATCCATAACAAAAGTTCTAAAATATGGGTTCAAGATTGTCAAAACAAATTGTCTCTTTCTCTCTAACTCTCTATTATTATTTTAGAATTGAATTTTTTTTTTAAATGTAGCTCAATTTGTTGATTTTCCATGATCGGCAGGAAGTATCGTCACTTGGTAAAGATGTTTTTTAAGAGTGTGAAGACTAAGCTGACCAAAAGTGGAGAAATTCATGTGAGTCTGTGACCCACAAGGAGAACAAGCCTTAGAATAAGTGGAAGTTAGAGAAATAGGTTTAAAAATGTGGCTTGTTCTTGAAAGAAGTGATTGATTTTCATACAGAAGATTATCCTAGGTGTACTAATAGAAGTGGAAAAGGGGCTAATTGTGGTGGTACTTTCCATTTGGGAACTTGCAAGACATATAAATTCATTTCAAGGTACTTCCATCCTTTCAATGAACAGATTGATTTGTTTCTAGTTTAAATTTGCAAAGTGGGTCTATTGTTGATATTGATTGAATTTTAATATATTTCCTGCAGTAATTTTTTCTACAATTCCTTTTATTTACTATAAGTTAAACCCAAATTCGAAAAGGATAATGGTATCTCGTGCAAGTCTTGTAAGATAAAGCATACACCAAATGAGGAAGAATCAATGTTGTGCAACTTGATGGGAATAAAATGGCCCAGACATTTTGAGCATGGATATGAACTCCATAGTGAAGTGATTGAATGTTGTAGGCATGTCAAGAGGGTAAAACATCATGAGAAAAGACAAATAGCAAGGCACAGAAATGAAGGTATACTACAAAACTTCAATCCTTTTCCATTGCATGTTTTTAGACCACCTACTTATTTAAGGTTGACCACAAAAAATGTACAAATTTCAAAAGGCATTGCTTTTGGGCATTGTTTTTCTCATTTCTCACATGGGGATCCTATGGGAAGACAAATAAGAATGAAAAGAAATGAAGGTATACCACAAACCATAAATGGATTGGGATTCACACACCATTAGTATATCCAATGGTTTAGTTCAAACATTTAGATTGTAAAAAACAAATGGCATGATTCAAGTGGATATTGTTGGCCACCCATCTATTCCAACTGGCTCCTCTTGAAAGTTTTTAGTTCAGTACGTTCTTCTATAATTCTTTGTAATTGTGGGTTCTACACTTTCGGGGATGTATAAATCCCTACATAGCTTCCAGGTGGATATTGGTGGTCACCCACCTAATCCAACTAGCTTATTTTGGAAGTTTTAATGTCAGTACATATTTTTGTACTTCTAGGGCCATTTTGGGGCCCTAAACAGTGTTTTTTTGGCTTTCCATAGTCAAATTTTGATGACATAATCTGTAGTTCTCAAAAATAAATTTTCAACGAGCTATCACGCACTCAAAATGGAGGATGTATGCAAAAGTTACGACCCCGGGAAGTTGAGGTACCAACTTACCCATCGGGGCCCGCAACTTTTGGTGTTTCATATCCTAGGGTTAGGTTTTTGGATGTCTATGGTTTTGGCATTCATGAGTAATGTTAAAAAGGCCTCTGGAACCTCATTGTAATCAGTATGATCAGACAGATGTGCATAGTAGCCACATCTCTTCTCAGAGATAGCTACCACCATTCGAGCAAGTTGTTTTCAGTTTTGCAATTTTATAGTTTCATCATATTTTATTTATTCAATAGAAATTATTGTTCACTGGATATTTTGTGTTGTTCTCGTATCTTTGTGTTATTGTATTCAGTATGTTATTCATTTTGTACCGCTCATAAATCTATATTAGTGGTATCATAGCGATCTTCTCTTCATTTATTTTTCTTTGTGCATGTCCCCGACAAGATCTGGGTACAAGAAGTTGGGACTCGAACTAGTCGAGCCTTTGAAAGATCGGTCGTGTCGACCCCAAAAACAACCCATGGGGGATGAAAAGAAATATGATGGAGCAGGAGATCCTTTTAAAATGTTTCTCGAGGAATCCCTTGCGCGACAAAGGAAAGAAATGATGGGCAACTTTGCATAGATCCTTTGGCGGCTTCCCACGGGAGATGCATCTTCATTAATCGGCCATGCAACCCCCTTCAACGTACAAGTAAATTTTGATATTCCATTATTTGAAGCACTGATAGATATGGATGTTGTAGATAAATGGATGAATTTGCTCAAAGGGTATTTTTCAGTCCACAATTTTTTCGACAAGGAAATGATTACTTTTTCACTCCTCGAGGTCATCCCCCATGTTAAGGACTGGAGGGATACTTACTCTAAGAAAAGGGCCATAGAGGAATCTTCAATATTCGCGGTCATCCCCAGATGTTATTCATTCATCAATACCATTAAATAATAGTACTACCATGTTGGAAGCTACGAGCACCAGTACACAAGATGGACCATGTTGCATCCGAAAAGGGACCAGATAGTACCATATTTCACCAATATTTTCCATACCCTATGCACGAAATTGGGTATCATAGACTCTGAACAACATCTGATGCTCAAATACCACGGTTTTCTGCATAGATATATTCAAACAAAAATGGAGTTTTTAGACATCGCATCATTAGGTGTGGATTATAGATATGCTGTCAAGATTGAGAAAAAATTTAAGCAAAAGAGGTGAGAGTTTGGATCTGCAAACTCCTCACAGTTGAAGCAGGGAAAAGGTGGCCCCAACCCACAAAAGAAGAGACAGCGAAAATATGGCCACTCTCAGGACAACCAGTCCAATCCGCAACACAAGAAAGGTAATGAGAAGTCGAAGAAGGACATGGGAAAGTGGTGTGAATACCATAAAATCCCTGGTCACAACACCGAAGAATTTCACTCCAAGTAGTCATTGGTGGCCGATATGAAATCTTTCAAGTCAGAGGAAGATTTTGACTCTGAATCAAATCCAAAAGGAGGGAAGTGGATTATCGATGTTGAACCCATCGCCACTATCGCTACCACCAAAGTCTATCCAAGTGAACCAAAATAACCAAAGGAAGGGGAACACCTTTTTAACTCATGGATATGGGTAAAGGGGGATCTGCTTCATTTCATTGTCGATAGCGGTAGTTAGAAGAACATGATCTCAACAGAGGTCATCAAGAGGTTGGAATTGTCGATGATATCACACCTGCAACCCTACACCATTGGTTGGCTTCGCCAAGAAATAGATATTCGCATCAGCAAACAGTGTTGTCTTCCCTACTGCATCAAGCCCTTCAAAGACGAGGTATTGTGTTATATTTCTCCCCTTGAAGTTTGTGATGTTTTTTTAGGACAGCCATATTTGTGGAAGCGACATGTTGTATATGAGTCTAGACCACGCAGTGTTATTATTACTTTGGGTAGACAATTGTACAAGATACCAGAGGTAGCGCCACCTACCGTTATTTCTTTAATCTTTGCTAAACAATGAAGTAACGTCATTTCACAGATAGGGAAGTTCATCTTCTTTGTTATCCATGTTCACACTAAGCAGAAGGTCGTCGCCACATCCATGCCCTCTACACAGAGCCTCTCTTTGCAGCAGAAGCAAGTGGACCAGATCGTAGAAGAGTACATAGACATATTCTCCTGGCCCATTGGGGTACCGACGCACTTCCAAGTCAAGCATCCAAATGATCTAACCCCCGGTGCACCTATACCTAATGGACCACTCTATCATCGCTTGTTGATGGGAAATGACGAAATAAGCATCATATCCAAGAGTTGCTTCAAAAGGGGCACATCAAACCCATCTCCTCCCCTTGCGGAAGCCCGATTTCACTGGTGCGGAAGAAAGATGGGACCTGGTGGCTCTACATTGATTACAGAGAATTAAACAAAATCGCAGTCAGGAACCGGTACAAAATCACAGCAAGATTGACCTAAAGTCTGGCTACCACCAGGTTCCCATCAAACCAACTAATGTATGGAAGACATCTTTCAAATTTAAAGAAGGTCTCTTCAAGTGGTTGGTCATGCCCTTTGGATTAACAAATGCACCAACCACTTTCATGAGGTTGATGGATGATGTATTGAGACCCTTCACCAACTCTTTTGTGGTGGTATATCTGGATAACATCCTCATCTTTAGCATAACTTGGGAGGAGCACATGCAGCATATTCAACAAGTTTTGAGCACTCTGCGGCAGCACAAGCTTTATGCCAACTTGGAAAAATGATCCTTTGGCATGAACATGGTCCAATACTTCGGCTACATTGTTGATGAGCATGGGGTACATGTGGATCTAGCTAAGATCCAAGTCATCTGTGACTGACCATCCCCGACCACACTAACTGAGCTTCGGAGCTTCTTGGGACTTTCCAACTTCTATCAATTGTTCGTGTTGGGATTCTCTCATATTTCATGGACCCTCAGCCAAGTTACCAAGGGTGGTGACAGGGAAAAGTTCACATGGGGGAAGGCACAACAACAAGCATTTGATGATCTAAAGCATCGCTTGTGCTCAACTCTAGTACTCTCCTTACCCAATATGAAACAACCATTCGAGATTGAGACCGATGCATCTAATTATGTTGTAGGCATAGTTCTCACTCAAAATGGTCATCCAATAGCATACCATAGTGAGACACTCTCAAATATCATCCGGAAATACCCCACCTATGACAAGGAAATGTATTTCGTTGTGAAATCTTGTCATCAATGGAAAAATTACATTTTGGGGAAGGAGACAATCATCCACATTGATCACAAGCCTCTGCAATTCATACAGACACAAGGGAAGTTGCATAACGACTGCCATAAAAAATGGTCCACATACCTGCAGCAATTCCATATCAACATCAAGTATAAGACAGGGAGCACAAATCATGTCGTTGACTGCCTCAGTCAACCTCATGTGGTTGCACTCACTACCATGCTTCATTCTTGTGGGTATGTGTCACATACCCACTACCTAAATCGGATTTTTCTGGTATTCTGCCAGACCAAAACCCCTAATTATCCATGGAGGCCTAGCGTAAGCTGGCTCTTTCTCTCTCCTTCTTCGTTCCCATGTGATCACGGGTCATGTTCACAGTTCAATTTGAACGCAGTTCCTATTTGTATTTCACACCTCGGCGCTACAGTAATGTCTAAACATTCGACTCTGCAACCGCCGAACCCCGACAGGGCTAGCGACCGACCAATGCGGATGAATCCCTACAGGGTCAGCAAATGTCCAATAGGAACAAATCTCAACAGGGGTAGAGAACCGCCAATGAGAAACAGGCCCCGTCGCGCGGTTAAGTGGAATACAGGTGGCAAAAAGGGAAACTCGACAAGGTAGTCGACATGACAGGAGGGGGACCCCACTTCACACGCCACACTATTTCGGACCCCCCCCCATCGCATTAAAGGCAGAATGGAAAGGGGGGTCCGGAATCCACCTGAGAGTCGTTGATCATGATGAATTAATCTCGACCCTTCGAGAGTTGTGTGTTCAATTCTGGACCGC
>JZKD02S1674129.1:0-12717 GCA_000966675.3 Picea glauca | reverse complement strand
TATATATATATATCAAGATGCCAGAGGAAAAACACTTATCAGAGATAACACCAGGGTCAAGCAACTGCTAAGAGGGGTGCTCGTTTCCACCCAACCATAGGCTTAGCGACTCCCAGCGGATTTACCACTAGCCACCCCCGAGCTGAGACCACGATGCTATGAGACTGCGTCTCTATTTTCCAGTGACCAGGAGCGAAGGTTGCAATCCTCCCTCTCTGTTATCACTCACTCGGCATATTTCCAGAGTTCTCCCCTCGCGTTTGCCCCCTCCATCACTTCTACCCTACGCCTTATCCTCTTGCGAGGTTGCGTGTGGCGCGATTACCCTTGCACTGGCCAGTCATGATGGCTCTACGGATGGGCGGTTCACCTCCCCATCCCTCATTAATTCCTGAGGATCCATCTACCTACCAGTCTGCGAGGCATTTAATTCGGGGCCAGCGAGCCGCTTTTGGTTCTCTAGGCTAGTGGAGTCCAAATACGGTATCAATTCTCGGTGGAAGTTAATGCCACCTTTTCAGGTGCCTTCCACTGCCATCGTGGTCTCTTTTCTGCATGTCCCCTCTCAGCAGTCCTACAATAAAATTCATAATGTTATTCGCATTTATTGACCTTTTACTCAAGGTCCATTTACATCACATATTCACATTTATGAGTTTTCCATAGTTCTTGGCCAGTCCAGTTATTCTTACAAACTGGGGGAAACAGGGTGTTACAGTATGAGGCATCTGAGTGGCCCCAACTTTATCAGCGAGATCCTGACTTCGCCACCACCTATCAGCTCTTGGGTACATGCACGAATGTCACCGATTTTCACATTCAGGATGGACTGTTATGCCATCTAGGCCATCTCTATGTTTCTACCAGCGAGCATGCAAAGCTGATTTTGGAGGCTCACTACAGTCGGATGGCAGGACATTTTAGCATGGAGAAAACTGTGGTCGTTCTATGAAAACATTTTTATTGGCCAAAACTTCAAAAAGACGTCAGCAAGTATATCATATCTTGCATTGTTTGTGCCATTTCCATGCCAGACATCAAGAAGCAAGGCTTATACACCCCTCTTCCTACTCCCGAGATGCCTTGGGAATCCATCTCTATGGATTACATGTCTGGCCTTCCTTCCACCAAGCAAGGCAATGATTTTGTATTTGTGGTGGTTGAACAGTTTTCAAAGATGGTCATTCTAACAAACTGCAAGAAGAGCATCACAGCAGAAAATACTACCAATCTCTTCTTCGAACGAGTGTGGGTCCATTTTGGGATACCACAGACCATCATCTATGATCGGGACAATAGGTTCCTCAGCAAATTTTGGTCGAGTCTCTAGTCACTGTTGGACACCAAGCTCACTAAGTCCATTTCCTTCCACCCTCTAACCAATGGCCAAACAGAGGTCGTCAATTGGATGATTATGCACATCCTGCACATGTATAACTCTAATCATTTGCGTACATGAGATGAGATTCTTCCCTATGTTCATCACGGCTACAATAGGGCTCTCCATAGCTCCACCGACCATAGCCCCTTTCAGGTGGGGATGGGATTCCAACCCTTGGTTCCCATTGATGTTGCACTACCTATTGCAACCACACAGATAGACTATTCCCATGTTCAATCTAAGGCCGACAAAGCCACTAGATTCATTGAGTGGATTCATCACATCTGCCAACAGGTCCATGACAAGCAGTGCCATGATCAACACTGGGTATCCCACAAGTTTCAGGTGGGAGACAAGGTCTAGCTACATTTGTAGAAAGAATGCCTTACAGGGCCCCATCGAAATATCTATCCACTTCGCTATGGGCCTTACACTATCACCAAGGTTGTGGGTGACAATGATTTTGAGCTCAACACTCCCCCCTTCCTTGACTTGCACCCAATGTTCAATGTGGACCTCCTCGGGCCATATTTTCCACCATTATTGGACACCTCGGAGATCACATAATAGTTGACACCAACAGAGCTCAACCATGACTACATGGACCAGGCCTCCACTGATAAGATAGTGGACACACGTGTCAAGGGCACTCACCAGCAGATTACCTAGCTTTATCGGGTTGTCAAGGTAGGGCAGCTCTTGCACCAAGGCAAGTGGATCACCCAGAGTCAAATTCAGCAGAAATTTCCTCACCTGATGGGGGCACTCAACGCATTGTAGAACATTGTTTCCTAACGGGGGAGAACCAATCCAGGTGGATATTGGTGGCCACCCACCTATTCCAACTGGCTTCTCTTGATAGTTTTTAATTCAGCATGTTCTTCTGTATTTCTTTATAATTGTGGGTTCTACACTTCCGGGGATGTCTGAATCCCTACACATCTTCCAGGTGGATATTGGTGGTCTCCCACCTAATCCAACTAGATTATTTTGGAATTTTTCATGTCAATACATCTTTTTGTACTTCCAAGGCCATTTTGGGGTCCTAAACAGTGCTTTTTTGGCTTGCCAGAGTCAAACTGTAGACAAAGTCAAAGTTTGATGGCATAATGTGTAGTTCTAGAAATACCTTTCCAACGGGCTATCACACACCTAAAATGGAGATCATGTGCAAAATTTACGACCCCGAGAAGTTGAAGTACCAACTTACCCATCGGGGACCACATAACTTTTGGTGTTTCATCTCCTAGGGTTAGGTTTTTGGATGTCTAGGGTTTTGGCATTCATGAGTAATGTTAAAAAGGCCTCTAGAGCCTCATTGTAATCATTCTGCTAAGATGGATGCGCGTATCAGCCACATCTCTTCTCAGAGATAGCTACCACCATTCGAGCAAGTTGTTTTCAGTTCTGTAGTTTTACAGTTTCAGCCTATTTTATTTATTCAATAGAAGTTATTGTTCACTGGATATACGTTGTTGTCCTCTGTATCTTTGTGTTATTGTATTCAGTGTGTTATTCATTTCGTTCCGCTCATAAATATGAATCATGGCACTATTCTGAGTGTGTAACTTATGTATGTAAAAAGGGTGGTCGGGGGAGATTTTAACTTTTAAGGTTGATTAATATGTAAAAAGGCCAAAACAAATTTGAGATTGGTCTTGAAGCTCTCTCTCTATTCAATTCTTGGTATCGTAATTAATAATTAGAAGAGAAAGTAAATCTCTCTCTCGTTTTCTATACATTTCATAAATTTTGGACCAAGCAAATTTTGATGTAAAATGATTCTCTATTGTATGTAAGTGCTCTATAAATGAGCATCAACAATTTTAGACCATTCGAGCTTACAGAACACTAGTTTCTCTCATTACAGAAGATAATATAACTTCTCGGAACATATTTTAAATTTGGATTTGAAATGGGTTTTTGATGTCATGGAAAATAACCGAAATGAATGGGATGGTTCGTTGTTAAAATTTTGGTTAATCTCTATTCATATCTCGACATGGAAAAGGATACGCAGAAGAAGTATTTTTGCGAAATTTTCAAATTTTGGACGAGAAATGAATTTGATTTAAAACAGTTGTATGTTCTCTGTAAATTATCTACTAGCAAAGATTTATGTTAACTTCAATAGAAATTTGAAACTTGAAACGAGAACTGCAAACCTGGATACTGAAACTTGAAAGCCCTTGCTTTATAATATTGGCTAGTAAAATATGTTTTCGTCTGTGACCCTGGATTTTTGGTTTGGCTGTGAAAGAGGAATTTGATTTTTTGTTTCTCAATCGAAATCTGGGTATTGAGTCTAAGGGGTCCATACTCTGAGGTTCGAACTGACATGTTTCACGTAGCTACAACTTACACACAGCTCTAGCCGAATGGAAAGACAACATCATAGTAATGTAAGTATGACTCATATACTACCATCCTCAGTCCCAGTCCAGGTAAATATTCCAAAGACAAAATGAAGGTAGTTGCACAAACTGCTTGTGTGCCAATAATGTTGCGTTTTGGGGTAAAGCTTTCGGCTTCTAAAAGTCCCATTCCTTAAACAAAAAGCATGAGTCGTCCCCCCATTACCCTAATCAAATCAAGCATGTGGTAGGGGGGTTTCAGGTATATGGGGTTGGATAATATGGGTGAGCACTGAGGGGTCGAGCGCAGGGAGGCTCAAGTTGCATGATTCTTCGTATGTGAAAATGGGCATTGGGAACGTGTGAATCTAGTCCATCGTCTCTAGGTAAACATTTATGTTCACCTTCCCCATTTATTTCCATTAAGTGCGAAACTGTGAGATGGATCATGGAACTTGGAACTTGGAAGTATTGTGGAACAAGTGGATTGTGGTACTAGTAAGGTGAAGGTGGGGCAAACAAGCATTGGCAGCGTCCCCTTTCTCTTTAATGGTTCCATCATTCGATACATAAAGTCTTTATTTAATAAATTAAAATTTATTAAACTCAAATTCTTTAACCAAATATTTAATCATGAAATTAATTAATTATTTAATTAACTAATATATATTAAACAATTATTAAAATCATGACAATTGATTAATTACTTAGGGTTGTTACATACACCCACCCTTCAGGAAGCGTCATGGTCTGCATGATTATTGACACAAACCCAAATTACCATGACAAGGATTTTAAAAGTTTACCTTTCATACGAAATTTTGAATTTTCCTTTGCATTTCCCAAAAAATTGGCAAAAACAAAAAATAGAATTTTTTTTTATGGGTAAATATTTAATGATACTTCTGGGATGTGTTGGAACATTGTTGATGGGATGTGACAAGCTCAATTCTGATCATTAGCAAGGAGGCTCGGGCTGTACGATTCTTCGTCCATGAAAATGGGCTCTAGGAATGCATGAATCTTAAATGCATTACGAGGCGGAGTCAAGGAATATTCATGTCCACTTTCCCCATTTATGTCCATCAAGTGTGAAACTCTGAGATAAATCATGGAACTTGGAAGTATCATGGAACAAGTGTAATGTGGTACTTGTTATACTTGTTAGGTGAAGGTGGGGAGACAAAGACTGACGACGTCACAGTCCAAAGACTCACTACATGATTATGCACAATTGACACAAACTTTTCATAGCATAAAGTTAAACAATTAAAAAATAAATTTCAATATTAAAACGAATTTGACAATTAAATATAATTTGATTCGTAAACGATTACTATATACATTGCTCGAGGTAGTATAATAAGGTTCTGGTTTGAAGTAAAGGTAATTTTGCTATTAAGATGTTAAGTCAACAATTTTCTTACATGAGATATAAAAAATTAGAAACTTGAAACCCCACCACGTCTAAAAAGTCTGGAAAGTGAACATCTCTCCTTCCACTTTTTCAAAACAGTAATCAATGTCATTTTACTTTTTGCAAAACAATCATGCACGGTGTTCCGGATATCCAATGTGGATATTCGTGGACATGGATATGCATCACCTCAGGAGCTTCACTGTGACAAAACATACTTCTCAGAGATGGACCCACATACTTTACTAACTTCTCTTTCTTGCTTGCACTGTCAGGCAAGGCACTTTTTCTTTGGGATACAAGTGAGAGTGTGCCTGTGCTTCAGAACTCATCTGCCGTTTTAACAATCTCATTATTGCTGCTAAATACACGATCAAGTGACACGTAAAGTTCCATCAAATTTATCATGCAAGCAACTAGAGATAATTCAAGTTTAGTTGAATACAAAGTCAATCATGTGGACGGAGGCACCGCCAAGTGTCATCACTCTCGACCTGCCACGCCCCTGCGGATTCTACACGGTTTTAATATCTCTTTAATATCCATAGCAGCTTTAAGGTTATATAAACATCGCTTATCTATCTCATTTTCCACATCTCATCTCATCTCCTCTGTTCTGCTGAGCCATTTCTATTTTGAGTATCACTGCACAAGTCTCTGCATTTTCTTMGCTTCTTTGAATTTCTTGTCTGTAGAAGATGTCTGAGGAAAAACACCACCACCTGTTCCACCACAAGAAGGAAGATGAAAACGAGAACGCCCCCTCGGCGGTTGTTTACTCTGAGASCACCACAGCTTATGGTGRCGAGGAGGTGATCCAGAGCACAGATGTGTATGGTGCTGGCAATGTTAAGACTGATGAGTACGAGAAGGCGTTGAAGGAAGAGAAGCATCACAAGCARAAGGAGCATTTCGGTGAAACGGGAGCTGTGGCTGCTGCAGCCTTTGCACTGGTACTATCTCTACCCTTTTATTCCTTCCTTCATTCATTCTCAGATCCACTGATTTTCTATCACTGAAATAGAATATAGTAATATGGTGAATTCTGATTAATTCGTTTTTGTCTAATGATGTGCAGCACGAGAAGCACGCAGAAAAGAAGGATCCAGAGCACGCTCAAAGGCACAAGATCGAAGAGGAGATTGCAGCAGCTGCGGCAGTGGGAGAAGGGGGTTACGTCTTTCATGAGCACCACGAGAAGAAGGAATCCAAAGAAGAAGCAGAAGAAGCTCAAGGAAAAAAGCATCACCACCTCTTCTAGCTCTGCTCACTGCCTCTCTTGTATTACAAATAGTGTTCTTATCTTCCTCTGTTAGTTGGATTTTGTGTGGTGTGGTTTTGAAATTCAGATCAAGCCGATATGAACTGATTCGTCACTCGATCCGTTGTCTTCCCCTTCCTGTGATTTCCTATCTTAGTCGTATCTTTCAGATCCGATCTTGATCGGATCGTTCTGTACTGATCCCAATAAATTTATATATATATATATTTACTGTATTGTGAATAATTAATGGTTATGGAATTATTTATATAGAGAATGTATTGTTAATAATTAATGGTTATGGAATTATTGTTTTTAATGTATAAATGGAGCTTCTAATTCCTACAGCACTGTTTCAAACTGCCGTATAACTCACGATTGACTTATATCTCCGTAAAAGTATAATTATTGTATATTATACTTTTACGGAAAGCTTTGGTGGTTTAAATGTTGGTCTAAATGTTTTAAGAGATTATTTTTTGGTTTTTTGGGTTATATTTCCGAAATCTGATGAGAAAAGAAATGGTTAGATTTGTATATTTTTTAATTATTTTTTTATAATTTAAATGTTTGGGTTGAATTTTTCAGCATGAGTATGTTAATAAATTTTTCAACATGTTGAATCTATTTTTATATTTAAAAATAAATTTTAAACAACAAAAATTATTTATATATTCAAAAATAAATTTTAAATAAAAATAAATAAAACTAACAACTTTATACATATTTATTTCCCAAAATTCCAACTAAAAAAATTATTTCTTATAACAGTTAAACTTTCAAAAATAAATTATTTCTTATAACAGTTAAACTTTCAAAAATGGCAGAAGAAATCTAAAAAAACCTTAATGTTTCATATTAAAGTATTCCTACAAGCTACAAGATTTTGGCTAAAACAACCATTTTTGTTAAACAACCCAGCAAATGGCAAAAGGAACCTCAGAGAGACTAACTACAAGATTTTGGCTAAAATTCTGGCTAAAACAACCATTTTTACGCCGAAAGCTGTACACCTATTGACAAGGGGCAGATTTAATAGGGGTTTAGTGCTTAATAAGTTTTCTATGGACAGAATTAAATATGGCTGGAATATTTTAGTAGTCACACAAAATAAATGGCTGTGATTTCAATCATTAACTTCCTAGATATTATAAAGACATCAATTTATGTGTTTACTTTTTTACATTTACCTAATCATATTTAAAAATTACTTTTATCGCTAAAATATTAACACCAGATAAATGAAGCCCAATTGTTTGTTTGTTAATAGATAATAAAATTTAATATATTCTTTTAAAGATTCATTTCATCTTCTCAACTTTTGGACGTTCACCAGCAGCTATTTTGCTGCTGTGCTAATTGTTAAACAACCCAGCAAATGACAAAAAAAATCTAAGAAACCAACTACAAGATTCCGGCTAAAACAACCATTTTAGTGAAACAACCCCGCAAATGGCAAAAGGAATCTAAGAGACCAACCCCGGAAATGGCAAAAGGAATCTAAGAGACCGTAGAACAGTTAAACAACCCCGGGAATGGCAAAAGGAATCTAAGAGACCAACACCGGAAATGGCAAAAGGAATCTAAGAGACCGTAGTATTTCATATTAAAGTTCTCCTCCGAGCTACGCTTTCAATTTCAACCACGCAACATAAACTTCACAATTGAAAGCAACGTAAACTTCACCGGATCTAATTGTTATCAGATCACGCGTCTTGCTCGATTTGTGTTGCTTTGAAACCCTTAAAAATTAAAGGTTTCATTTAATATTTTTACGAAGTGAAACGCAACATTTAACAAATCACTTAAGTGAACTATGTGTTACTCAAATTACTCCATTTTTGGTTACATTTCCGGGTTTCCGGTGATTTTTTAGTTAAAGTTTATGTTTTTTTTTTTAATTAATGATTTGAATGGTTTTAGAAATGGCTAGAATTTCACTATCAAAGTTTCATGACAAAATTAGTAATACAAGGATGGAACTCTAATTTCTAACATAGTTCCAACTAAATTTAGAGTCTATCATGCTTTCAAGAGTCATGCAGTTCAACTTTGACATCTCTTAGACATGTGGCACCACAACGATTTTCTCTTGGCAGCTTTGTTAAACCAAGGATACTTCGCCTAGATTATGCATCTTCACCTAGATAATACCCATACTCTGTACTAGGCAATAGATGAGTCACACTCCTACTATATGCAACTCACTAGTATACTTGGACAATATGTTAACAATCTCAACACTTAGTCATTCTAGCGTATAATGGAGAAACATGCAAGACACAAGAGACACAAATATAGTGCGGGCGGGACAAGTAATGCCTAACACTTGCCTTGGTTTATTATATTGTGAAACAGATTACAATACAATTACAATGCAGAGAGGGTGTTATTGTCCCAGTTACAAAGATGGGCAGAGTCTCACAACTCACCACATACTACAGAATTGCTCAGACTTCCCAGATTCGTCTCACCAAGACTTATCTGTCACGTTGTCTTGCCTTAGCCTATGGCATGCCCCAACTGTGACCTACCTCAGACCAAAATTTGTCTTTCATCGCATGACTCTATGTCTCCATGCCTTCCTTCTTTTTTTCTTCGTTCATCAGCCTTGTGTTCTTATATGGACTACAATTGCCTTCACCACGAATCATTGCATCCCTTTGCAAACCAATGCACCCATGAAGTTGTGTGTCCTTTCGGATCAATGCACCCCAATGCGTAGGTGCACACCCATTTTCTTGTGGCGCTTCCTTGTGTCATTCGATTTGACTCAACGTGGTATGTTGATGGGGTCAACCAACCTCTCCAACATGTCCATGTTGTGAAGGGCAAGTGGATCCACTTCTTGAGTGCACTCCCAAGTTGCTTTGTCCTTGCCCCAACACAACCCAAGTCTTCATCCTTCATCATAAGGCAAGTAAGGTGTGTGCCCCTTTGAATTACACATCACCATCCTACACCCAAAATGTTCATATTCATATCCAAGAAGGAAACATATATTCTTAACCATTTATACAAAATCAAACTTAAATATATACAAATTACAATTTATTATGTTTAAATAAATAACAAAATTATTTATGTTGAAAACATTTAAACAAATAATAAAATTATACACAAAATCAAAACCTAAATATATTTAAATAAAAATCTTTAATGTTTACAAACTCGTATGGACTTACACATTTCCTTGTACGTATTATATGGGTTTATGTAAGTGATTTTGTTCTTGAGAGACTTTCGGCGGAGGCCACCAAGGCTTTCACAATGATTTGTAATTAAACATTATTTTAGTTATTAAATTTTGTCTTTTTCAAAATTATCAAATGCATTATGGATAAGATCCTAAGGCATGATGTCTTCCCACGGTTGATAGTTAAACTTCTTTTCTAAATTACTGAAATTTGTCTTTTGTATTGTTGGTTGTTGATGTAGAGTTAGATGCCTTTTAAATCAAGTGTCTTAAATAAAGTGTCAAGTAGTCATCGGTCAATGTCTTTATGGGCATAGTATTGGTCGGTTGTTAATTGAAAGCACATACTTTTAAGGTCTTAATGAAGTTTCAAATAGCTATGGGCCAATTCCTAATTCTTATGAGGATGGTATTGGTTGATTTAAAGTTGATGCTCTTAAGGTCTTAATAAAGTGTAAAATAGCTATGGGCCAGTTTCAAATTCTTATGAGGATAATATTGATTGATGGAAAGTTATGGGTTAGTTATAATTTAGCTTTTCTGTCACACATTATGTTTTTTTTTAACTTAGTAATCTTTCATGAACACTCCCTTTAGTAAAGCGTTAAATAGTTATACGTAAGTGTTGAATAGTTCCTCATTATTATGAGAGCTTTTATAAATTCACACATCATGACTTACTTATTTTTATCAATGCAATCTCCCATCATGACTTACTTATTTTTATCAATGCAATCTCCCATCAACACTTTATGTAATCAAGTGTCAAACGACCATGGGTGAGAATTTAATTATAATTATTATAATTGAATTTTTTATAAATTGTCATATTATGATTGTTATTTTAGTATAATTGTTAGGTTAGTATAGTAATTTTATTTTTTTATTTTTTTTTAACTTTTATTATTATTATTGAGATTTTATAAAGAATTGGATAACATTCATTATTATTTTTGAAAGAAAATTGTGGGAAAAATTAAAGGATATTTATCCATATTTGTAAATGACATTCTTAATAAACTCATCGATGTAGACTAGTGGGTCTTGACAATCAACTATCATTATTATAATTGAACTTTTATAAATTGTCATTCACATATTATGATTATTTTAGTTTAGTGTAGCAATTTTTCATCGACTCTCATTATTATAATTGAGATTTTATAAAGAATTGTACAACATTCATTATTATTTTTTAAAGAAAAATTTGTGGGAAAACCCAAAGAATGTTTCTCCATATTTCTAAATGCATTCCTAGTAAACTCATCGATGTGGACTAGTCGGTCTCACTTACGGGGATTCAAACTGACACTTGTCTTTGCAAGTTGCCTACATAGGTTGCATCAAGGAGTCACGGTGCTCCTAGTCATTATAAGTGCACTAATAAAACTTATGAAACATGTGCAAATTTACAGTGTTGTTCGATGTGCTAATGAATTTGAGGGAGCATTGAGTGCATTGCTCCATGGAAGATAATGCACACCACACATCTTTGGTAACTACATCGAGTGATGGTCATGCACATATTAATGAATAAGTGCACTGTGACGATGTTATCCTAAGGTAGTGCACCATGTTGGTGTTATTCTACCGATATGGTGCACCGCCATCCTCATTTTTTCTTTTTGTAAGACATTTGATGCATTATTGCGTAATAGTAGCACCTTTTTTTATGCTACCTTGGATGACTAAGCACGTTGTTAGTGAGGATTCTCCTTCTTATAGTGTAAAATATATGTATTGTTGATTGGTGCTCTTGTTAGGAGTAGTGGCATTTTTTTTTGTTGATGTTACATATTAATACATGGGCATTGATATTTAGACCACGTGGTGGATCAATAATATTTTCAAAATCTATTGGACTAGTCAATGCATTAATTAATTCATAAGTGATCCGAAATCGGATTCAGAAGCCTATCAGGGCTTGAAAAATGCTCAAAAATGAAAGTGCTCGGAATCCAATGAAACCANAATTATTATAATTTATTTTTTTATAAATTGTCATATTATGATCGTTATTTTAGTATAATTGTTAGTTTAGTATAGTAATTTTTTTTTTTTTTTTTAATTTTAACTTTCATTATTATAATTGAGATTTTATAAAGAATTGGATAACTTTCATTATTATTTTTGAAAGAAAATTATGGGAAAAATTAAAGGATATTTATCCATATTTGTAAATGGCATCCCTAATAAACTCATCGATGTAGACTAGTGGGTCTTGACAATCAACTATCATTATTATAATTAAACTTTTATAAATTGTCATTCACATATTATGATTATTTTAGTTTAGTGTAGTAATTTTTCATCAACTCTCATTATTATAATTGAGATTTTATAAAGAATTGTACAACATTCATTATTACTTTTTAAAGAAAATTTTGTGGGAAAACCCAAAGGATGTTTCTCCATATTTCTAAATGCATTCCTAGTAAACTCATCGATGTGGACTAGTGGGTCTCACTTATGGGGATTCAAACTGACACTTGTCTTTGCAAGTTGCCTACATAGGTTGCATCAAGGAGTCACGGTGCTCCTAGTCATTATAAGTGCACTAATAAAATTTATGAAACATGTGCAAATTTACTGTGTTGTTCGATGTGCTAATGAATTTGAGGGAGCATTGAGTGCATTGCTCCATGTATCATAATGCACACCACACATCTTTAGTAACTACATCAAGTGATGGTCATGCACATATTAATGAATAAGTGCACCGTGACGATGTTATCCTAAGGTAGTGCACCATGTTGGTGTTATTCTACCGATATGGTGCACCGCCATCCTCATTTTTTTCTTTTTGTAAGACATGTGATGCATTATTGTGTAATAGTAGCACCTTTTTTTATGCTACCTTGGATGACTAAGCACGTTGTTGGCGAGGATTCTCCTTCTTATAGTGTAAAATATATGTAGTGTTGATTGGTGCTCTTGTTAGGAGTAGTGACATTTTTTTTTGTTGATGTTACATATTAATACATGGGCATTAAAATTTAGACCACGTGGTGGATCAATAATATTTTCAAAATTTATTGGACTAGTCAATGCATTAATTAATTCATAAGTGATCCGAAATCGGATTCAGAAGCCTATCAGGGCTTGAAA
>JZKD02S1674128.1:649509-662418 GCA_000966675.3 Picea glauca | reverse complement strand
TTTAGGGAAACAAAATCTCCAAACTTTTCATCCACAAAAATAAAATTTTGAAATAAACCATTAAATCTTATCTTTTTTTAAAGTCAAATAAATTAAAATTGCTATATAGAATAAGTTATAACAATAATCCTCCAATCATATATATATACTTATTATTATTATTATTATAAAATTTAAAAAATCCATTCTTCTTAATTAATTATGTATTTTTACATTTTTACAATCCTTATTTAAAAATTTGTATTTTTACATTTTTACAATCCTTATTTAAAAATTTGTTGAAAATTAAATGATAAAAAATAAAATAAAAAAATAAAATGAGAATAGAATAAAAACATCCTTTAACAAAGTCTTATCATATAACGGGACCCACTAGAAATTTAAAGTTCCTAGGAATGAGAAACGACCACTCAAAAATAAGATGTTGTTGGATAGAGAGCCGTCAAACCAAAATATTTCTTCTTAATTTCCCAAAAGTAAAGAAACAAAAGAGTTCATCCACACACAACTTATGAAGAAACCCAGAAAATGAAGGCTTTCACTTTATGTGGTCCTTTATGCCCTATGTACGGCCACTAAACACCCACATCACGGAACAAAATTGAAAGTCTTCATTCTCAATACTTTTTCAAGGGAGACTACTTTCCTTCTCTCATAACTTTTGCAAATTATTTTGGTTCGATATATTTCATTTTCAGAATTGAATTGGTCGATCTCGAAAATGTAAAATCTGGGATTGGATTTAAAAAAAAAAAATTAAAAAGTATACTAAAAATTATATAAAATATTTAAATTTTGAAAAAAAAACATATAATAATAATCATATATATTTTTAAGGTTATGATTAAGTTATTGAAAAAAAAACATATAATAATAATATATTTTTAAGGTTATGATTAAGTCACCACATTAAATTTTGTCCAACGATTTGACTGGTAAAGTCTACGAAGGTATACATACTTTACTCCTCTCTAGATTTGAACTTGTGACCTCTTAAGAAAAAACATATGTTCTTAACCATTAGGTCCACTGAAACTGTATCTATATGTATATATTCATGTGTATCTATATGAATTCAAATTATTTATATATAAATATGCAAAGTTTCTCATTTATATAATAAGAATGTATATAATTAAAATAACATCGAGTGCAATCCATCTCTAAACCAAAATACATCAACAAAAAACATATATATTCATGTACATCTATATGAATTCAAACGATTTATATACAAATATGCAAAGTTTCTCATTTATATAGCAAAAGTGTTTATAACTAAAATAGCATTGAGTGCAATCCATCTCTAAACCAAAATACATCGACAAAGAAATCCTCTCTATTAAACAATTCCACTTTTTTTTTTTTTAATCAACTAATTCAATATTGAATTGATCAAAAACAGTTGGATCCCGTCGAACCAACCCATTTTACTCCAAAACTGATCAGACCAACCAATTCTAAACGATCTGAATTACATATCACAAACAATGAAAAACACGCTAAAAAATAATTATTTTACAATTTTCCATGCCATTTTAACCACAGCTCAAAATTTTGGAGTATATATCTATATATATTGACATATTTGTCAAAGAAATGATAGTAATTTAAAGAGGACAAGCAGTTTAAGCGATTGCAATATGAACTCACATAGTATCAATTATAAGCACGCACATGACAAAGATGGTACTTTAAACTACTCTACCATTAAAATCTTCTATGATGTAGATACATAGATATAAGACTTTAGGGGGAAAACAGTGTGTTCGAGAATCCTTGAAGGACTATGGTCCAAACCTTGCACTAGAGTATAATGAAATGCTCAAAGATTAAAAAAGAGTGCAAATTGCAATGGTCATATTTACACACATAAATTATAATTATAATTATAAATTCAAAACTTGATTATTTACATTTTATATCAAAATGTTTAAAACACACGTAATCATATAATTACAATTTTTTTTTCATATATTTATTTTTTTTATATTTTTTTATAAATTCATTTTAAATATTTTTAAGTTTGAGAAATTTTATATTGATAAATAAGAAATTTAATCCTTCCTATTATTATTATTTACCATTATATCAAAATATGTAATATTGAAAAAATAAATAACCATATATATAATACATATAATATATGTTATATGTAATATAACATAAATATATTTATATTTTTGTATGATAAATTCATTTATAGATATTGATAAGTTTGGGAAATTTTGTATTGATAAATAAGAAATTTATTCCCTACTATTATTATTTACCATTGTACCAAAATATCTATTGAAAAAATAAGTATTCATTGTATAAACTTATATAATATTTATCATATTTTAAAAGTGATTGTTTATGACATATTTATGGGAAATCCAGTCTTGAAAATCACTCAAACCTAAACTTACAATTTCATGCTCTATAAATTGGAATATTAGAGTATAATAAAATCTTTGAATTGAATTGGATGGTTAAAATCATTGTTTGGACAAAAACTTTTACATTATCAACAATATTAAGTTAGTCATAGTCTTGAAGAGGTCACTAGAAATGGGGCAAATTGAGGGCCCCTATATTATGTTAAGGAAAATAACTTTGTGTACTTAAGGAAGGAGAAAATGTAACATGAGCATTTTTTTTCTTCCACTTTTCACATTTGAAATGTGTGCATGATGGGACATCCATGTTACATGCGGTTATTGGATTCAATCATTATTAACGTTGTTCCTAATCACATACTCTTACACAATAAGTATGAACATTTAAAATGGGGTGATTCCCACCACCATAGAATGAAGACAAAGGGGCCAAGGATGATAGAATTTTTTTCTCATATTCTGAATTAAAAAACTTTTGAATTGGTGTATCCCATTTAGAAGTTAGAAGATAGTAGAGCTAGAGAGTTTTAAGAAAAATATCTTTAACCTTTAGTACTCTAACCTCTAATGAGGTGAGGTCCATTTAAGAATTATAATCCCTAAGAACTTGTGAGAACAGGTCTCTCCCACCCTCACGTGAGGTCAAGTCATAGAATTATAGTAATTACTACATGGATTCATACAATGGATATATGTATGTATGTATTTGTGTGTGTAGACACACATATATTGAATTATAGAAGCAACCGTATTCCACTTGGAGGTTAAGTGTCCCCTTTAGAGGACCCATGTGGTGGTTTGAAGCCTTATTCATGGCCCATGATCCCTGGAAGCTTCATTTAGAGCCTAATTTCCATGTTTCCATCATCTTACAATGGTCAAATCCATGAAACCCATCCCTCATGTGAAAAACCTCTTAAGAGCACCCATATTACCATTAGAAGGAAAATATCCCCATTATAGGGACTATGTGGCAGTTTGAGGTACCAATCATGGCCCAAACATTCATTTTCTATTCTTTTGAAAACAAGAAATTATCTATCTAGAAACATAAAAATATCATAACATAATCATGTAAAGCTCTTCAAGACCTTTCTTATGAGCTCATTGGAAAGGTATTGAAGACATCTACATGATTATCTTATGATATTTTTATGTTTCTACATGGATAATTGATAAATCAAAAGAATAGAAAATGAATGTCTAGGCTATGCTCAATACCTCAAACCATTACATAGTCCCTCTAATGAAGATATTTAACCTCCAATGATAATATAGGTTCTCTTAGGAGGCTTTTCACATGAGGGATGGGTTTCATGGACTTGACCATTGCAAGAGGAGGAAAACATGGGAATTGGGCTCTAAATGAAGCTTTTAGGGATCATGAGCCATGAATAAGGCTTCAAACCACCACATGGGCCTTCTAAAGGGGATAATTCGCCTCCAAGTGGAATATGGTTTCTTATATAATGCCTTGGATTGTAGGGATGGATCTCAAGCCCTTTCCAATGGGTTTCAAAGGAAAATAAGGTGCTTAGGCCCTAAATGAAGCTTCTAGGGACTAATGGCCATGAATCATAAAACATGATGTATATAGGAGACAATCCATAGAGTGGTATATGGGTTCCAATATGAGGTTTTGTGCACTGGGGATGGGTCCCAAACCATGCATGGGGTAGAAATTGATGGAATTATGCCCTAAATTAATATTCTTGAGCTACTGGGCTATAATGAAGGCATCAAACCACAACATACACCATTTAAATATGATCTTTGGAATCCAAGAGGGATATGGATGTGTTTGGGAGATTGTATACAATAGGGATGAATCTCGAGGACTTAACCATATTCAAGGGAGGAAAATAAGAGCCTTACACCATAAATAGATCCCTAGGGCTCATTGTCCATCAACATGACCTCAAACCACGACATAGGTCCTTTAGAGGTGACATTCGACCTCCAAGTGGAATATGGGTATAATTATCAGGTCTTTCATGCTAGAGATAGGTATTAAGGAATTGGTCATGGTCAATGGAGGAGAATAAGGCCCTTCATCCATTGATGAATCCTTTAGGGATAAAGGGCCACAAATAATTATATATTCCATGTAATAAGCCCCTTATAAGATATTGTTGTCCTTCAAGTGAGATATGGGTGCCATTATGATGCTTTGTGCAATAAGGATGGGTCTCAAGGCCTTAACCATGGTTGGGGGAGAAATCCCAGGAATTAGACCCTAAATGAAGATTCATGTGCTAATGAAAAATGATAAATTCATTAGACTATAGTACAAGTCATCTAAAAGGGATATTTTTTTGCATATCAATGGATTAGGAATGTCATTAGGAGTTTTTGTCTAGTAGGGAAGGGTCTCAAGGCCTTGACAATGATTGAGGAAGGAAAATAAATTCCTTAATCCCTAAATGAAGCTTATAGGTATTATGGGACAAAAAATATTCCTCAAACCACCACAAAACACTCTAGAAAATAACTTAGTCCTTCTGTGGGATATAGATATCATTGGGAGGTTTTGCACACAAGAAATGACTCTTGGGCCTTTGGACCAAATAAAGCTTCTATGGCCCTAGTCCTTGAATTGGGCCTTGTTACCCCCCAAGTCTAGGGGTAACTAAGGATGAATGTCTTGAGGCCCACAAGTAGAAGACATGGAGTGTCAAGAGTCAAACTCACTGGCAGAACCAACAAGGTCCCTACTATTCATGTTGATCACCACTCATCACCAATAGTAGAGTCGCATCCACTGCATTGGATGTCTCCCATAGGAAAACAAGTCTTTATTCATGAGGTGACAACTTTGGTATCATGGTAAGTGTCACCTTAATATTAGAAGCATTTGAGTATGTTACAATGAATCCTTTCTTGATTATGGAACATTTTCTTGGAAATTATACCTTTTGCCTAATTTCACCTTGGGGAGTGACATGGTTTCTTAGTAACTAGGTCACCTTCGGGAAAAGGGTTTCTAATAGGTGGTTCCTTGAAGGTTCATCATACCAATATTCTTGTTCATACTTGCCACTTTCCAAACTTATTCCCCCATGTTCCCTCATCTTTTGGGTTTTCTAGCTCATTGACCCAAGAAGGGATTGTACCTCATTTCATGGGAAGAAGGGGCTAAAATCCCAGAGGTGTTTTAGTTGGAAAAAGTTAAAACCCAATAATTATCCTTCCATATGTTCAGCCTAAGGTCCTAAGAGCAATGAAGCACTACTCCATAAGAATCAAGGACCTTCTAACATATAACCAATAAATGTCATTCTTGGTGGGAGAATGCATTTTGCAGTGTCTCTTACTTTCCATTGCATATGGAACTCTATGTGTTTCTAAATTCAAGTGGCATTGCAATAATATTTACTTTCCATTTCACATACTACTCAATGCTTTGGACCATAATCAATTAATGAAAATAAAGGGCTTGGAAAAATGTTGCATTGTGAATGAAGGGAAGCACAACCTCTACAAAGGCACCCATAAATGAGACAATACATACCCTTGTATGTCAAAACCCCATGCCTAGAAGTCCTATCCCAAATCCACCTCACACTCACAACATTAATTAGATAGGTTCTCCTTGGGAAACACCCTTGACTTGGGGATTGGTCTACCCAATAGGGCGCCATGACACCCCTCCCACACTTAAATTAGGAAAACTTTATAAGGTCTTTGAGCATTTGTTTAAATTGAAAAGGGGGGTTCAATGCACACGTTTGGGTGGTTCTCTTCTTATATGTGGATTAGTTGGCAGGATCCATATGACTTGTGGACCCTTGGAGGGTGTACTTGTTTGTCTTTGCAGGACCTTGCCCATAGGATGGATGTTAGACACCATGTCACGGGGCACCATATTGATGATGAGCATTTCACCTTGATGATGGAGGATGTTTCCTTTGGAGGCATCTTGGCATGGATATAAGATGAGAATCCACCCTTCTCCACTTGAATGTTGGCCTTTGGAGGCCTAGGCGTCACCCTTTTAGCCCATGATGTCACCTAGGGGATAGGATTTGATGGATCACTTGATGGACTGATGGAGGATGCATGTAGCATGGACCTTAGCACATGAGAGAGGGAAACATGGCCTTTGGAGGCCCAACGTTCCACCCTTTTATCCTTGATTTCACTCTTATGAGCTTAGCGTTGCCATACTAGGGCATGGCGTCACCCTCTTAGGGTTTTATTTCATGTAAATTTATTTTTTTGTAAATTGAAAAGACAATTTGAAGGGATCGACCCTCTTGTGTAAAGACGTGACTTTTCATTAAAGTATTTTGGATGGCTATGGTTTCCATATAAATATGGCTAGCCAACACTCATTTTATCATCACATTCTCTCACCATTTGGGAGAAAGTACTTCTGAAATTTTTTATATTTAAGGGTAACTAGATCTTTTTACTCGTGTTATCTCTTGGAGGTCAAGTGTGGATTATTTTTTTTCTGATTTTTGGATGATATTGCTGCAGTTAGGATTTTTTCTTGTCATGTCTTGCTGAAGTAAGTAAATTTCTGCAATTTCATTTCATGTTATTGAATGTTTTATGGTAAATTTTACTTGTTCATATTGAATACCTTGCTTGAAAAAACCCTAAGACAAGAGAATATGTGCTTCCTCCTCTCAAAAGGTTAATTTCATACATAAATTTGTGAAGGAAATCCTACCTAGGTTTAGACTCCCAGATCCCTAAAGTGCTAGCACTTTAGGAGTTTGATTTTAGACTCTTGATTTTGACCTAGTTGAAATACTTAACAAGGGAGGAAAGGTTTCTAGAGCCCAAAAGTGCTTGCAATCTAGATAAACCATTCTCCTCGAGGCTTAAACCCTAAGGCCCTAATGTGATAACATCTTAGATCTTAAGCTCTACCTCTTAAATATTTTCCATTTTCATCTCTAAGTGATATCATTGTTATTATAAAGACTCCATAGCCCTAATGCACTAATCATTTAAAATCACTTATGGTGAAAGTGATCGACAAACTCTCAATTTTCATTCTACCAAGATTTCTACTAACACTACTTACTCTAATTAAAGCTAATTCACTAATATTATTGTTGTTTTTGCAAAAGGTAGCTACAACCATCCTAACATACACTAATTTTCTGCATACATTGCTCTAATAGTGGTAAAACATACCTCGAAATTGCTTGAAACAATTGGATAATAATCTACTAAGTTTATGCTAATTTTTCCTTTTCCATTGATGCAATTATGATCTCTATTGTTTGTTGTTGTTACAAACTTGCATTTTTTGTTATAAATTGTTGCACTACTGCAATTTCATAATATCCATACTAACTCTCATTATCTAGTGTCTTAAAGAGGTGTTAATTGCACACTTGTACTTGGAAATCATCTTGTACATGCTATAAAGTGTTATTGTCCTAGGAAGGTATCTAAAAGATTCATACCTCAACAATTTCATTGACCTATACTTTGACTTTGGTGATCAAGAAAGGGGGTAGGCTTGGCTAACAAACTTGCTACTTTGATCCCTTGAGGTCATCGGGGAAGCCTCCCCTATAGAAGACCTCATCCATCACTAAAACATGGGGCTTTATTACTAAGGTGTCAGTGGTAGGATTTCATGTAGTGGTGATCTTTTGTTGGGATTTTCACAATGACAAATCCTGCGATAACATGCCTCAAACCACCACACAAACCTATATCATTGTCCTCTTGGTGGTATATGTCCATAATTAATATATTTTACATACCAAGCATGGGTCTTAAGCCCTTAACCATGGTCAATTAAGGAAAACAAGGGTTGTAGATTGTAAATTAATCTTCTAGGGAAATAATACGTTTATGATACCTTGAACTACCACACAAACCCTTTAAATGTAATCTTTGATATCTAAATGATATATGGAAACTATTAGAATGTTTTGGACACAATCGATAGGTGTTGAGACCTTAACCATGGTCTTATTAGAAAATAAATGGTCTTAGGACACAAATGAATATTTTAAGGCTCATGAGTCATGAACAAGACCTTAAACCACTACAAATGCCCTTTAGAGGGGAGATTTGGATTTTTATTGGGATATGGGTGCCATTAGGAGGTTTTATGCACCAAGGATGGATCTTAGGGTCTTGATCATGGTAAGAGGAGGAAATAAAGGGCTTCAAGTCATATATAAATATTTATGGACCCAGTCCATGAACATGGCCTCAAAGAAACACATAGGCCTTCTAAAATGGGCCCTTGACATCTAAGTAGGATATGGGTGCATGTAGTAGGAATTTTGTACTAGGGATGGATCCTAGGCTCATGATGATCCAAATTTTATCATCATAACGAAATGACTACATATTATTAATAGATTCTTAACACAAAATAACAGAGATACAGTAAAATTGGTTTTCTATTCAATAAGGAAATAAGGTGAACTGTAAAATGCAGTGGAAAACAAGCTTGATGGAATGGTGGCAACTTATCTCTGAGAAGAGATGAGTCAGCTATGCTCATTCACAAGAAGATGATTAAATGAGGTTCTAAAGGCCTTTTTTACAATAAACAAGAGTGTCAAAAACCCTAGACATCCAAAAATCTAACCCTAGGAGATGAAGCGCCAAAAGTCATGTGGAACCCATTTGGGTAAGTCAATACATCAACCTCCCGAGGTCGTAACTTTTGCATACTATCTTAGTTTTAGGCGCATGATAGCCTGTTGGAAATATCTATCCAAGGACTACAATTGTTGACGAAAATTTCATGATGAAATTTTTCAATCGGTACATACCCAAAAAAACATTGTTTAGAGCCTCAAAACGACTCTGAATGTCCAGGACCCGAAAAACTGCTAAAAATAGTAAATTACCAAAATTTCCAAAAAGTTGTTTTGAGCCAGTAGGAAAAGGTGGGTGGCCACCGATATCCACTTGGATAAATCCTCCCTCCTTAGGAATCAATGGTATCCATTGCGTTGAATTCCCCCATCAAATGAGGAAATTTCTGTTGAATTTGGACCCGGGTGAGCCACTTGCCTTGGTGTAGGAGCTGCGCTACTTTGATGACTCGATAAAGATGGATCATTTGTTGTTGAGTTCCCTTGATCTATGTTTCTAGAATCTGATCACTGGATGCATGTTTTATGTATATGGGGTTGAGCTCTGTTGGTGTCAATTGTTCTGCTACATCTGAGGTGTCCAATAATGGTGGAAAATAAGGCCGAAGGAGGTCCATGTTGAACACTGGGTGCAAGCCAAGGAAAGGAAGAATGTTGAGCTCAAAATAATTATCCCCCATAGTCTTGGTGATGGTGTACGACCCATAGTGGAGTGGGCAAAGCTTCCAATGGGGTCCTGTAAGGTGTTCTTTCTGCAAGTGCAGCCAAACTTTATTGCCCACTTGAAACTTAAGTGGCACCCAATGTTGATCATGATGTTGCTTGTACTTGTCATTGGACTTATGTAGGATATCTTGAACTTGTTTTTGGATGTGCTGGATCGGATCAATGAACCGGGTGGCTTTGTCAGCTTCAATTGGAGCAGTAGATGAGTCGATCGAGGTGACCGCAAGGGGAAGTGAAACATCTATGGGACCCAATGGTTGGAATCCCAACCCCACCTGAAAGGGGTTGTGGCCGATTGAGCTATGCAGGGATTGGTTATAGATATGTTGGACATAGGAAGACTCTAATCCCATGTGCGAGGGTTCTTGGAATTATACATGCACAAAATATGCATGATCATTCGATTTACGACCTCGGTTTGGCCATCTGTCAGGGGGTGGAAGGTCGTGGATTTGGTGAGCTTGGTGTCCAACAATGACTAGAGGCTCGACCAGAATGTGCTGAGAAATCAATTGTCTAGATATGAGACAATGGTTTGTGGGATTCCAAAATGTACCCAGACTCGTTCAAAGAAGATCTTGGTAGTGGCTTCTGCTATGATGCTCTTCTTAAAGGCAACCAAAATCGCCATCTTAGAAAAGTGATCAAGAACCACAAAACATGGTCATTTCCCCACTTGGTGGACAGGAGGCCTGACATGTAGTCCATTGAGATGGATTCCCATGGCCTGTCAGGAGTAGGAAGAAGGGTGTACATGCCTTGTTTCTTAGTGGTTGGTTTGGCAATAGAGAAGGTAGTGCAGGACCTAATATACTTGCTAACCTCTTGTTGAAGTTTTGGTCAGTAGAAATGTTTCTATAGCATCACCATTGTCTTTTTGACGCCGAAGTGTTCTGCAACCCGACTGTAGTGGGATTCTCATATCAACGTCACTCGCTCGCTTGATGGAATGCAGATATGGCCCAAACGACACGCCAACCCACCCTATGGAAATTATCGACAATTGCGTGTGCACCCAACATTTGGTAGGTGGTGGAAAAGTATGGGTCTGTCTCATAGAGTTGGGGCCATCTAGAGGTCTCATGGCCACAAGATTCTATCACCATGGTGAGTGTCGTGATTGGCGGTCTATTGAAGCAATCAATGACACGGTTGGTGCTTCCTTTTTTATACTTGATGTTGAGGTGGAATTGTTGTAAGTATGTGGACCACTTTTCATGGCAGGCATTCTGTAATTTTTCTTGTGTCTGCATGAACTGTAGTGGCTTATGATCAGTGTGGATGATTGTCTCCTTCCCAAGAATGTAATGTCTCCACTAGCAGCAGTCTTGCACAATGGAGTACATTTCTTTGTTGTAAGTAGGGTACTTACGGACAACAGATGATAGTGTCTCACTATGATAGGCCACAGGGTGGTCATGCTCAGTGAGAACGACACCCACAACATAGTCTGAAGCATTTTTCTCGATCTCAAAGGGCTACTGCAGGTTTGGTAGTGAAAGTAATGGGGATGAGCACAAGCGCTGCTTCAAATCATCGAACGCTTGTTGTTGGGACCGTCCCCATGCAAAGTTTTCCTTACCACCACCCTTGGTTACTTGGATGAGGGCCCATGTAATAAGGGAGAATCCCAACACAAACCTGTGGTAGAAATTGGCAAGGCCCAAGAAGCTCTAAAGCTCAGTGAGTGTGGTTGGGGATGGATAGTCATGGATGACTTGGATCTTGGATGGATCCACATGTATTCCATGTTGATCAATGATGTAGCCCAGGTAATGGACCCTGCCCATGTCGAAGGATCATTTTTCCAAGTTGGCGTATAGCTTGTGCTACCGCAGGGTGTGCAGAACCTGCTGACTATGCTGCAAGTGTTCTGCCCAAGACTTTTTGTAAATGAGAATGTCATCCAGATACACCACTACAAAAGTATTGGTGAATGGTCACAGGATATCATCCATCATCCCCATGAAAGTGGTTGGAACATTTTTCAACCCAAAGGGCATGAACAACCATTCAAAAAGACCTTCCTTTGACTTGAAGGCAGTCTTCCATACATCTGTATGTTCTATCGGGACCTAGTGGTAGCCAGACTTCAGATCAATCTTATTGAAGTATTGGGCCCCCATGAGTTGATCAAGGAGGTCGTCGATTCAGGGAATTGTATACCGATTTCTGACTATGATTTTATTCAGGGCCCGTTAATCAATGTAGAGTCGTCAGGTTCCATCTTTCTTTTGTAGCAGCACGATTGGGCTCCCGCAAGGTGATGAGTTGGGATGGATGTGCCCCTTGTGGAGAATTTATTGGATCTGTCACTTGATATCCTCATTCTCTAACATAGAGCGGAAATAGACTATCCCATTGGGTAGCGGTGCGTTGGGGATTAGATTGATGGGGTGCTTGACCTGACAGTGCAAAGGTACCTTGGTAGGTGAGGATAAGATATTTGAGTATTCTTCGACAACCTTACCTACTTGCTTCTGTTGTGTGGAGACGTTGATCGCAAAGACCCTAGATGTGGCTGTGATATTTTTCTCATTCCGAGAGATAATCATGAAGAAGACAAACTTCCCCATCTAAGAGACGACCTTCCTGCATTGCTTGGTAGAGATCAAGGAAATAGCACTAGGTGGGACTTCCTCGGGTATCCTGTACAATTTCCTATTCAAAGCAATAATAACACTACGAGGCCTACACTCATATACAACATGATGTTTCCATAAATAAGGTTGGCCCAAAAGAATATCACAAACTTCGAGAGGAGCAACATCACACAATACCTCATCTTTGAAGGGCTTGATGTCATACGAAAATCGACATTGTTGGTTGACATGGAGATCGCTTCCTTGGCGGAGCCATCCAATGGTGTAAGGTTGTGGGTGTGGCGTTGTCGGTAGGTCCAACCGCTTGAAAACCTCTGTTGAGATGAGGTTCTTCTGGCTACCGCTATCAATGATGAAGTGCAGCAGGGTGTCTTTTACCCACATCTGTGAATGGAAGAGGCGCTCTTCTTCTTCTGGCTCATTTGGTTCATCAAGATGGAGCTTGGTGGTAGCAATGGTGGCATTGGGTTTCGTGCCAATGATATGTATTCTCCTTCCTGGTTCTGAATCAGAGTCAGAACCTGCATCTGATTTAGAGGCTTTCACTTTGGCCACCAGCGACTGCTTTGAGCAACAGTCAACAGTGTTATGCCAAGGGCTCTTATGGAAGTT
>JZKD02S1674128.1:627053-639791 GCA_000966675.3 Picea glauca | reverse complement strand
GTGTTGTATCTGCATGTGCATTTTCCTTCATGTCCAAATAACTTCATCAATCTTGTGGTCCAAAACCCATGACTAGGGTTGACATCAATGACAACAACCAATCTTCCAACAATAAAGATATCCTAAGTCCTTAATTATGGGAAACATATCACCCAAGTGGGGGGGAAATTGAGCCCATGTAGTTCCCAACATGACAAGTGTCAAGTTGGGAAGATGCACACATATTTGGGTAAACTAGTTCAATTTCCCATCATTCCTTCATCATTCGTACCATCATTCCTCTCCTACCATTCATACTTTCGTGCTGCCATCACCTTACCTATTCTTGGAAATCTTGGAAGTAGTATCCAACCCGTGACATGAGGAATTGAGTTGAAGAGACAACTTTTTAGGCTCGTGTGTTGTCTAAGAAGTGGGTTGTCAATCCCATAGTTTATCAAGGAAGAAGGTTGTTAGGCCCATGAACATTCTCTCCAGGGGAGAGATTTGCTAGGAATTGTTTTTCCAAGGTTTCAATCTGCAACTATAGGGCTCTGAGACTTCTTATACAACCTATTGTTGAAGCCCTAGAAGGGAAGTGGGGCAACCGAAGGATTGTTGAGTAGAGAAGGGACACACTTCCTAGGGTGAGACATGCATGTGGGGAATGAGGGACTGTAGGTTGTTTGCTAGAGTTGGAACCTTTTTATGAGTATTTTGGCTATTGACAGACTTTAACCTAGATTAGGATTCCTTTGTCCTGGTGGAGTTTAAGCCCCAATAGAAGGGTGACCTTGTGTTGAAATTTTATGAGCATTAGAGTCTATTGCTGGGAGGAAAGTCTAATGTATGCACGTAGTTGGTGACTTTTTATAAAATATAAGTGTCTTTTATGTGCTTTTTTTAATTATTGTGTGCATATTTATCTCTTTTTTGTTATGGGTGTTTTTTTTTTTAATTATACTTAAGTATATATGTTGTTATAATTGCATAGAAATATATAATTCTATGCATTTGCAAAGTTTTCTATAAATTCAATGGTATCAGAGTTGGAAATTTTGTGTGGCATAACCTAGCTCGGGGTTGGGGATGCTACAATGTGGTATCAGAGCTCTATTTTCGACACTAAGCCTACATGGGCCGAGTTAGCATAGTTTTGAAGACATAAATTGTAGCAAATTAATTTCTAGAATATGTCTACAACTTGTTTGATTAAATTATCATAGTGAAATTGAGGGAATTTCACTAGAAATTGGTGAGAATTGTGCCCAGAAGTCTAAAATGAGAAATTTCAATCTCTAATTGAGGAAAATTTAGGCCTTTAGGTGGCCTAATTTTCAATTTACATTGAATCCATGGCGTCGATGATAAATTAGGTGAAATTGGGAAAAGCCCCAATTTCTGTAATGAAATTACGGGGAATTTGACACAGAGGAGTCAAATTTTAAGAGTAGGGTTCAAATTTATATGTACAATGCCAAAATGGTCCATATAGAGATTAAATACAAAGATTCAATGGATTCCACATGAAATTGGGCATTTTTGGAAAATTTGAAAATTTGGAAAAAATTGGGAAAATTTGGGAAAATTTGGGTATTTCTTCATATGATGATGTCAACATGATGTGGGGGGAATGTGTCAGTTGATATGTACTGAAACTGTGGAAAGGAAAAAGTGTAAGGTGACATGAAAATAGATACATGGTGGTAGGTGACATGGAGATGTGGTGGCAGGCACATGCATGTCCGATGGAACCATGAGTTCGGACCACATAACCCTGGTTGTGGGGGGGTTTTGTATGGTTAGGTTAACCATAGGAAAGGAGGGCCAAAATTAGCTTATTCATTCCACATCAACCAATACCAAACCTTGGTTAGTTTTCACAGCCCCTCTAGCCTCTGTTAACATTCAGTAAGGCTTTGGGGGTCGCGATGCAATATGGGTAATCGATCGTGATCACAACCATTAATTGTGCCCCAAACCTCCGTCGTTGGATCATGTTGGTGTGAAAATTCATGTGTGCATGAATAATGGGTTTGGAATGGGGCCCTCCGATCCCTATGACCCAATAAAAAGACGCCACATGGAATCCAAGGACTCTTGGGGTCCGAAAAAAAAATATAATAAAATGTACGTGACCGTGAAGGGGAAAGAGAAGGAAGTAAAGGAAAAGGGTCGGCAGAGCCATGATAGGTAGACAAGGAGATGACATGGTGTCCTTCTACGGGTGCCAGGTAGACTAGGATTCCACTTCAGCATCCTCGTCAGCTAGATTAAAATAAAATTTGCAAAAATTTATGAAAATATCTAGAAAATTACAGTGATTTCCAAGTGTTCAACTTACAAGCCATTTTTGGAGGCCTAAACGACATTTTGTAGTCAAATTTTTAGAAAAGTGTGTAATTATAGGAAATATGGTTATTGAATCTAAAATAAAATAGCTCGAAGAGATATTTATAATGGTTTAGACCATTTTTCAAACATAATTAGTAAAAGAAAGTTACATGCCAAATGATGGCAAGTAATGTTTGAGGCCTAATTAACTTCAGAGGGCCATAAATCCATTCTCCGGAATTGTATTGAGGCAGAAGAGAAATCTACAGAAATATATTGATCCATTGAAGACAACTATGGAGTCAAAACATAAATATGGGTTCCTAAAAATGCACAGGAGGACATAGAAGGAACCTGTAGCATTCAAGGCGAAAAGAATAAATTAGCATGAAACTTTAATAGGTTGTATCTAGCATCCTAAAACTCAAGTGAAGGTGAAAATTGGCCAAAATGTCTAAAATAAGCTCATGAAGAAACCCAATTGGTCTCATGTCAAATTTTCAAAGGAGTGGGTGCAAGGATGCATAAGCACAATTAAAGATTGCACATGGTTGAAGGATGTGTTGAAGGAGTAAATGGGTAATATTCAGATGGCCATAAATTTATGCCAATGACTCAGAATTGAGCAAGAAAGTAGTCATTGGAAAGAAATTGGACAAAAGAGTCAATATATACACCTATAAATTTTAATTGGGAAGTTAAATTCACAAGGAATTAGAAAGAATTTTGATGCTCTTATGGAACAAAATTATGCATAGTTTTCATGAATTTGTTAAATTATTTAGTCTAACAAATCTTGTTGCATACACATTTTGCAAAGTTAACATAAAATATATTAGAATAGGATCATCAGAGAGATCAAAGGCATGTAAGATGCACATAGGACTTACAACCATGAATATGAATTCTATGGGTTGCATGTCAGCATGGGTAACACAGAGACAAATTCAAATTGACATGGAGAAGGCAAGGAGGAAAGTGTGAACTTGGTGGAGACCATAAAAAAATTGCAAAAGGATGTCTAAATTTATAAATATGATAATGATAAGATTATGAAATCCAAGGAGAAGCAAGAAAACTTCAACTTCAAGTTGATATAGAGATTGGATAGAATAGAGAAGAATATGGATAAGGAGACAAAATCAATCAAGTCTAAGAATCACAAGTTTCATGATTAATGAGAGAAATAAGAAGTGTTGATAGGCATCATCATAACTCACCAATGAATTCATCTAGGAGAGCACATAGTAATTAAATTCCATCTCCTGTCATAAATCATAAGAGGAGGTCTTGGGTGGATGAGCTACATGGAGAAATAAATAAGATCAAGCATCCTACCCTTAATGGTGAGCACAAGAAGAATGAGGATGCAAATACCTAGTTGTTGGGCATGAAGAAATGATTCTAGTTACATAATTACTCTTCACATGCATAAGAGACAATCACCATCTACCAACTCAAGGGAAAAACATCAATGTGGTGGGACCAACTTATGCAAGTGAAACACATTGATGAGAAGAAGGTTACTTAGAGGGAGTTCAATAAGTATTTTAAAAATAAATACTTAACCAATCGTTACTATGATAAGAAAATGACTGAGTTTTTTGAATTCAAGCTTGAGAGTATGACCATAGATGAGTATGAAAGGAGATTCTTAGAGATACTGAAATATGTTTCTTTCAACAAGGATGAACATGTTATGATTTAGAGGTACGTAAGTGGGCTTTCATCATTTATTAGTGATAATATATAGTATGATGATCCCAAGACACTGGAGGAAACCATAAGGAGAGATAAATGCCTCTATGATTAGCATAGAGGAAGACCAACCTTATGAAAATTTTGGGAAGACAAAATGAAACACAATATAGAGTAGAGGAAGAAGGAAACCAAGCCACCACTCTTCATAAATACTCCTCAAGGAAAACCAACTCCCAAGGATCCCAAAATGACAAAAAAAATGGGGAAAATACCAAGGAAATAGCCAATGAAGTGTTGGGGGAGGGAGACCATATGTACAAACATTGCCCTCACAAAGGTGAAAAAGTGAGGACCGTTCATAATGTACAACATATTGATACAATGGAGAACATGGGTGGAAATGTACCTAGGATATACATAGCCCTAGATAAAAAGCAATATGATTTCTAGTCTCATATGATAGAAATGGAAGGTAAAATCAACAACCAAACCATTTCCATTCTAATTGATTTAGGAGCTAGTAATAGTTAACTAGATCCTAATATGGTGGAAATATTTCAATTGCCAAAAAGAAATCGTGGGAAACCTTGGTTGGTGTATCTAGCTATAGGAGCTAAAAGGAAAATTAATGAGATGATTAAGGCATGTCCAATGGACATGAATGGGATGAGAAAAATGGAACATTTGAATATCATACCTTTGAATTCATATGATTTCCTAATTGGTATGGATTGGTTGGAAAAGCATCACGTTATCTTAGACTTTTATAATAAGGATTTTACTTGCTTGGATGAAGAAGGAAACTTGAAATCATTATAGGGTATTTCAAGGGATATAATTATCAAAGAAGTTTCAACCTTGTAGCTGAAGAATTTTTTTAGAAATGGATGCCAAATATTTGCATCCCATATGGAGGAGGAACCTTGTTATAAAAACAGGATCGCAGAGCAATAAAATAAAACAAATGTGGAGATAGAACACGAAAGATACACAATACAATATAGACATAGATATACATGGTTCACCCAGTGTGGGCTACGTCCAACAAATAAATTTCTAGGTCCTTCCTTTATTATTATCCAACAAGTGAAGGGATACAACCTACAACACACCCGTTGTAACTTCCTCTTCTTTCTCTCACAGACTCCTCTCTCAGAATACAATATTCACAATGATGCATAGCCACAATACATTTCCCTCATAAAAGAGGGTTGCCTTATAGGAAAACAAAAACCCTAACATAACTTCCATCATATCTGCGACCTTATAATGAACGATACATATTTACAATGAAATTACAATATACATTTACAAGGCAATTTTTCCTTTGGGGGCTTCAACCCCGAGCCCTCGTCGGGGGCCCGCTTACCCACAGAGGAGATAACCCCCCTCTGTACTCCCCCGTGTGGATGAGTGTACATTCTTCTGGGGTGTAAAGTATTCATGAGGTATAAACACAACTGAAAACAAAGACCTCTGAATTATGAAGATAATTAGGCTCCACAACCAACAATCTCCCACTTGGAGACTGATATCAACCCCTCCACCGTTGTTGTATATGCTGGACTATGATCCTTCTTGGACTTGGAAAATTTCACATCTTCATTTCCATTCTTGAAGACCAACTGAAACCGATCAGGAGCTTAGTTTCTCCCTGGTTACTCCCTTAGTTAACATGTCTATAGGATTTTGGCTAGTGTGTATCTTTTCCAACTTCAAATGTATATCTTCCAAGATAGATCATATGAAATGGTACTTGAGATGTATATTCTTAGTATTCAAATGGAAGGTTGAGTTCTTTGCAATATGAATGGAGCTCTCATTGTCACAATACAACCTGAAATTCTCCTGCTTCTTTCCCAATTCCTCCATAAACCTCTGTAACCAAATCATCTCTTTACTAGCCTCTGTAGCAGCAACATACTCTTCCTCTGTTGTTGAAAGTGAAAAAAACTTTGGTAGTTTCAAAATCCAACTTACTGTTGTTCCACCTATAGTAAAAACATATGCTGTGGTGCTCCTCCTACTATCTTTATTACCTTCCATATCTAAATCAACATATCCCTGAAGAATAGTGTCAGAACCTTCAAAACATAATGCATGAGTAGCAATACCTCTCAAATACATGAGAATCCACTTTACTTCCTCCTAATGTTATTTACCTGGATTGTTCATATACCTGCTCACAAATCCCACTAAATGTGCAATATATGGTCTTGTGCAAACCATCACATACATCAAATTGCCAGTTGTTGATGAATAAGGGACCTTGGACATGTATTCTACCTCCTCTTGTGTCTTGGGACACATTTACATAGTTAATTTGAAATGGCTGGCCAAAGGTGTACTAACTAGTTTTTCATTATGCATTCTAAACCTCTCCAACACCTTCTCTATGTACTCACTCCGAGACAATGTCAATTTGTGATTTTTCCTGTCTCTTGTTATTCTCATACCATGGATTTTCTTTGCAGCACCCAAATACTTCATCACAAATGAACTAGCTAATTTATTCTTGAGCACATTTATATCCTGCATATTAGAACCCGCAACAAGCATGTCATCTACATAGAATAACAAGATAATATAGATTCCATTTTCTAGACTTTTAAAATAAACACAACGATCATAATGACATCTACTATAACCTTGTTTTGTCATAAACCTGTCAAAATTCAAATACCACTACCTTGGATCTTGCTTTAGGCCATACAAGATATTATTCAACTTGCATACCAAATTCTCCTTTCCTTTGACCTCATACCCCTATGGCTGTTGCATATAAATCTCTTCCTCCAAATCCACATGAAGAAAATTTGTTGTTACATTTAAATGTTCAAGATGCAAATCTTCTACTACCATAAGACTTAAAATAGTCTTAATTGAAGTCATTTTAACAATAGGAGAAAATATTTCATCACAATATATACCTTTATTTTGTGCAAACCCCTTTACAACAAGTCTAGCCTTGTACCTTTTTTTTCCTCCATCTTCTTCCTTCAACTTGTAAACCCATTTATTCTGCAATGCTCTTTTTCCTGTAGGAAACTGAACCAAGTCCCAAGTCTAGTTATTTAACAAGGAATCCATTTCCTCTTTCATGCCTTGCTCCCACTTCTTTTTTGTGTATACCTGCATTGCCTCTTCATAACTTTCTGGTTCACCAGAATCAGTCAACAATAAATAATACAATGAAGGAGATTATTGTTCATGCAGACTACTTAACCTGGTATATCTTTTAACAACACTTGCAGGAGTTTGAGGTACCTACTGATCCTGTTGTTGTACATTTTTATTTTCTGGTACCTTTGGAATTTTTTTCCAGTGATCTCATCAAGAACTATGTATTCTAGTTTTTCTTTTTCCTGTTTCTTTTCCTGCAACTGATCTTTGTATATGACCTTCTCATTGAATATGACATCTCTGCTCCTAATTATTATTTTTATTTTCATAATCCCATAAGCGATAAATAAAATCATTAACACCGTATCCAATAAAGCTACACTTCTTGGATTTTTCCTCAAGATTTGTTCTATTTTCTTCATTAATATGGGCAAATGATTCACAACCAAAAGTCTTCAAAAAATAATAGTTTACTTTTTTATCTGTCCATGCCTTCTATGGAATTATACCATCTAAAGAGATTGAAGGTCCTCTGTTTATTAAGTAAAAAGTAGTATCTATAGCATCTTCCTAGAACTGTAAGGGAAAACCAACATGCAATCTCATACTCCTTGCACACTCCATGATTGTCCTTTTCATCCGTTCTGACACTCCATTTTCTTGTGGTGTTCCTGGAAATGTCTTCTCTCTATGAATCCCATGGTATGAACAATAATCATCAAAATCCTTGCTGCAATATTCACCTCCATTTTTTGATTTGAGACACTTCAACCTTTTTCCTATCTCATTCTCAACCAAAGCTTTCCATTTCTTAAAAGTATCAAAAACATCATATTTTTTTCGAATGCAAAAAACCCAAGTTTTTCTAGTTGCGTCATCAATAAAAGTAACATAATAACAAGAGCCACCAAGAGATGATACCTGAGATGGTCCCCATACATATGTATGCACAATATCTAACCTTTCACTCTTCTTTTCTTTTCCAAATCTGAGAAATCTGACTCTCTTATGTTTTCCATAAACACAATGCTCAGAGAAATCCAAATCAATTTGTTTAAGATCTGGAATTTTTTTTTTTTTTGTGAAGTATTTGCAACCCCTCCTCACTCATGTGTCCAAGCCTATGATGCCACAATGTTGTATCCACTCCCGTAGAAGCTAAATACATAGAAGAGTCAATATTACCAGTACATAAATACAATGTACCTACCTTCTCTCCTTTTTCTATCACCAATGATCCTTTGGTGACCTTCCACACCTTATTTGTAAATATAGATATACAACCTTCACTTGCCAACTTCCCTGTTGAAATTATAATTTTCCTTAGATCTAGAACATGTCTTACCTCTTTCAACAACCATTGGTTTCCATCGCTTTGCTTTATTTTTACCTTTCCCATTCCAACAATTTTGCATGGTGCATCATCGCCCAAATGAACTTGTCCAAAATCACCTTGAACATAATCTAGAAAATATTTCCTATCGGCTGTGGAATGAAATGAAGCCCCTGAATATACTACCCAAGACTCAAAAATATTATCTACAGAAAGAATCAAAGCATCTTGTAACACATCACCTCTTACATTTGCTTCCTTATTTTTATCCTGATGTCCATCTCTTTGTTTATTTGGAGCTCTGCAGTGTTTCTTCAGATGTCCTTTCTTCCCACAATTCCAACACTCTATATTTCCAAATCTAGATTTGGATCTTCCCTTCCTAGAATTCTCATAGTTCCCTGAGCCCTTTCCTCTATCCTTTTGTCTTCCCATGTTCTCCATGTTTAACGTATTACCTGATGTCTCACCTATGCTTTTCCATCGCATTTCCTCACTAAGGATAACACAAACAACATCATCAAATTTTAAAGTGTTTGAACCAGAGACAGTTACTTACAACCATGACCAAGCCGTTCCAGATTTTTGGCAATGAACACAAGATTAGAAGAGCCATGACCTCATCATCAAAGTCCACTTTTACAGAATTTAGTTGATTAGTAACCATATTAAATTCATTTAAATGATCTGTAACATACCCACCTTCTGACATCTTCATATTAAATAATCTCTTCATTAGAAATACCTTATTGGATGTTGAGGGTTTTTCATACAATTTATCCAATGTGTCCATCAACTCCTTCATTGTATTTTCTTTTGAAATATTGAAAGCCACTGACACTGCTAGGCTCAATCGTATAGTTCCTACTTCCTTTCAATCAAGAACCTCCCATTCTTCATCCTTTATGGCCATCAACTTCTTTGCTATTCCACCCAATGGTAGGAATAGATAATTCTGATATAAATAATGTTCCATCTGCATCTTTCATAACTAATAGTTTTGGCCCTTAAATTTCTCGACCCTAAACTTTCCATCTTCCGCCATTCCTCCCAATCGAACCAGGAACCCTCTTTTTTTGCAAGTTACCTTTCTCTCTAATACCAATTGTTAGAAAAATAGGATCGTAGAGCAATAAAATAAAAAAATTCAGAAATAAAACACAAAATATACATAATACAATAGAGACACAGATATACGTGGTTCACTTAGTGTGGGCTACATCCACCAGAGAAATTGCCAGGTCCTTCCTTTATTATTATCCAGTAAGTGAAGGGATACAACCTACAACACACCTGTTGTAACTTCCTCTTCTTTCTCTCATAGTCTCCTCTCTCAGAATACAATATTCACAATGAAGCATAACCACAATACATTTCCCTCATAAAAGAGGGTTTCCTTCCAGGAAAAAAAAAAACCCTAACACAACTTCTACCATCAGATATGCGACCTTATAATGAATGGTCCATATTTACAATGAAATTACAATATACATTTACAAGGCAATTTTTCCTTTGGGGGCTTCTCCCCTGAACCCCTGTCGGGGGCCCACTTGGCCCTAGACCCCACAAAGTGGGTAAATCCCCTCTGCACTCCCATGTGTGGAGTAGTGTACATTCTACTAGGGTGTAAAGTCAATCAAGAAGATAATTAGGTTCCACAACCAACAAACCTAAGGATAAAGTGCCAAATATTGAAGACGATGCAGTTCTAAAATAGTTTGAAGATGTATTGAAACAAATACCAGGGTTTCCACCCAAGAGAGATATTTATTTGTCCATCAATATGATGCCTGGAGCAACTCCAATATCCAAGAATCCTTATAGGATGAGTACACTAGAGTTGAAGGAGTTGCAAATTCAACTTGAGTTGATTTTGAAGAATAGATATATATGCCCAAGTGTCTCACCTTGGGGTGCCCTAGTGATATTTGTGAAAAATAAGGATGCTACCTATTGGTGCTTGAATTTGTCAGGAACAAAATGACAACCTCACAAGGATATGAATCCCCCTACGTTTTTAGAGAGGTGGTACTCCTCTTGCAATAAAATATATATCTTTGATATCTTGAATTAGGAGAATGTTAAGGCAACAAACCCTAGATATTTATTTCTTGAAATTATGAAATGACATGGTTATTAAATAAACTAATAATATCTTTGTATGCAACAAGAAGTATTTAAATAATTGAAAGGATTGAAGGAGGGCTTCAACATCAGAATTTCTTTGTGATCAACATCACATACAAAATATTCGTAATCATATATAAATACATCCATGTCTTCTTCATGAAAAAAAATGAGAGAATAATTTGGTCATTTCAGATAATTTTAAAAGAGTACTACTATCAATATCAAAATAGAATTTGATAGGTCAATCTCAAATACCTCATACTTAATACTCAAAGTTACAAGATACAATTGAAATCACTTTGAAGAAATTCTTTGTGGAGTTTATTCATGAAAAAATATTCTTCATTACAAAAGATTTGACAATCATGTATATGGCTGTAAATACTCCATGATCATACAAGAACAATATTTTGGAAGAATACAAGAAGAACACTTAAGAACTCAACCTTGTTACCAATTCAGATACTCAAGCATAAAGCTATGAGTAATGGTGTAGAATAATAGAAAGAGTGGAGAACATGGTGATCTCTTTTCTTTGATCAGAAGCTTCACCATATATTCATGGTTGTACCTTCTTCTTCCTCTAATTCTCTTCCCTGCCCTTTGACAATTTTGACTATTATCCCTTGATGAAGCCTTTCTTCTCTTTTTAAGATGGGATTTTCTAACTACTTGAGTAGTTAGGGTTTCTTTCTCTCTTAAAATTATGGTACACTTTTCTTATTGAAACATATTTTTTAATTAATTCCCCATTTAAGCGCTTAGTAATGAATTCACATCAGTAACATTCGTAACTTTTAAATGGGTCCCTTTCCTTTTTTAATAAATTTTTGTAAATAAACTTTTATTTTCAAAATTCAACTAATTTCCATTTTAAAGAGGGGGACTGTGTTTTAATTTTATGAAAGTGAGAGTCAAATTTTTATCCATGTAAGTCACTTCATATGTGATATTCATCATCTTAAATTTCCAATGATATAATGTTTTCCCAAATCAGTCACTCGAATCTCAAGATATGAGCTTGTCAAGTTGTGTTGTCACTTAGGCCCATTAAAAATGAAGCTAACTGATATTTTAATTTCTAGGAAACATATAGAAACTTTCATCCCTTGAAACCTATACCATCATCGTCTTCATCAAAATATCTTTCCAATAGTATAAAGTGTGCATGATTTTGACACCTAGAGCTCAAGTTATGGCCTCCACAAGATTAACACCCAACCACCGTCGATTGGAGATCTTGGGAAAATCTCAACCCTTGATCTTGGATTCGCCCTTCCTTAGCTCAAAATTCGAATTTTATTGTAAATCCCATCCCACATGCATGGAAAAGGTTGATTTTTAGTATTATATAGTGCTAAGTGTTCCGTACACTTAGTAAGAAACATTAAAGAGAGAATATGGAGCTTAGTGGGTCGACCTCCCTTGGAAAATTGATGAATAAAATAATAGTTTTGCATGCCAAGTCAATGTCCACCTCACGCCCAATCAAACTGATGAGTCAGAAATTCATAATTCACCATGTGTCATCACCTGATAAGATTCCACATGTCATCAATGATGCTATGCCACGTGTCTTCATCTGATAGGTAAAAAATCTGCCATGTGTATCCAATAAGAGTGTGCCATGTGTTTTCAATAAAGTATGCCATGTGTCTCCTTCCAAAAGATGCCATGTGTCACATTAGTTATCTTCCATGTCAATCTAGTCGTAGGTTTCCAGTTTTCATATTTTCATAGGTATCCATGTGGGAGGGTTTAATTGGTTTGGAATTTAAATAATTTAAAAGGGGTTATTCACAATTCACCACGTGTCATCACCTGATAAGGTTCCACATGTCATCAATGATGATATGCCACATGTCTTCATCTGATAGGTCAAAAATATGCCATGTGTATCCAATAAGAGTGTTCCATGTGTCTTCAATAAACTATTCCATGTGTCACATTAGTTAGCTTCCATGTCAATCAAGTTCTAGGTTTCCACTTGTAATATATTCATATGTCTCCATGTGGGAGGGTTTAATTGGTTTGGAATTTAAATAATTTAAAAGGGGTTAAAGTAGGATGTTTAAAATGGAGAGTGAGCGAGAGTGGGAAAGGGTAGTTAGTGAAGGGGAGAAGTGTGGATGGCAGAG
>JZKD02S1674128.1:588250-626880 GCA_000966675.3 Picea glauca | reverse complement strand
AGGTGAGGGGGAGAGGTGAGTGAGCCCGAAGGGACTTAGGATAATTTCTAAGTATGGAGGATAAGGAATAAGGGAGTGGAGAGGGTGAGGCGGTGTGGGATGAGATTTTAAGTGAAAGGGTAATTTTAGGGGAGCGGAAGTGAGGGGGTAGGAAATGTAGGTCACAAAATAGTGGGGTGAGGGAATGATGGAATATGGGTATGGGTGCATCCACGAGTCCACTAAGGACTCAAAGAAAAACTAAGTGTGGATATGTGTATACAAGTGGAGAGGAGGTATAAGGAGAGTAGAGATTTAAAAAATAATTTTAAGTGTGGGATGAGTGGAAGAGAGTTTATAAAATAAGTAAAGGATGTGTACCATGATTTTGAGACAATTCATGGTTCCAAGAGTTCTCAATTTCAATAAAATTTAATTTTTTCGCACGTTGAAGAAGCGCCTTTTAAAACATTGCTTAAACTTTAAACCTAGATATCTTGAGCATACAAAATCAAATTTCGATCCAAAAAATGTATGGCAAAGATGAGAATGAGGAATACACAATGAACTCATAATATTTCAAAACTTTTCATCATATGATATCCTTTTATTATTATTATTATTCCAGGAGCATGAATGTATAGGTGACCAAATTTTGGTCAACAACTGGCTCCAACTGCGGGACAATGATCGCCTATGGGTTGCTGAGAACACCATAATCTCAAGAACCGTCACCTTCTTCATTGGGATATGGTGTCATATTTAAAATAGATTCATGTAATTCTTCCTCTTTCATGGAATTATCTTTAAACTTCAATATAAAGACTGTCTTATTATGCAAAACTAAATCTGAAGAAACAAAATATACTTGATCTACCTACCTTAACTTACTTTAAAGAAAGGGGAACCTTAGATGTAGGTAGATTTCCAATGAATCCATTCAAGCATTGAATTGATCTTTGGAATGAAATCCAAAACTTTGAAACATGTTGAGACTTGTACCAATGAATCATGGGTACTTTCAATGTGTATGGAGAAAAATAGGACTAGGTATACTGAGGATCTAACTACATTACTTCACCAACAATTCTTTGAAACCATAATTCAATGAAGTGAATTCTTGTTTCTCAAGAATATTATTACCTTTGATTGAATGAGGAATTTCCAATCTTTGAATACATTCACCTTTCTCCTTATTTTGAACCACTTCCAAGTTTCTTGATTCATCAACAATGTCTTGAAAAGAGTCTTCCTTCTTGTAAAGACAATATTGCTCATCATTCTTCTCAAGATTCATTTCTTCCACCAATTTTTCTTGTTTCCAAGGTGTTGAGGATTTTCATCATCTATTACAAGGATGGAATCTTCTTGTGTAAGGTGAATGCTCCTTAATTTCATAATCAAACTCGCTTCTCAAAAGATCTTCATATGAGAGGCTGAAATTTTCTTCTTGTAAATTGGAATTTTCATCTTCATCTTCATCAACATAACATGACTTGGAAATTTCATCCAATATTTTATTAGATTCTTCTTCAAAACTGGTCACTTAGTTATCTTGCTTCCATATGGGAGAGGGTAGGTGGGAAACAACATTTAAAACATAAACAAAAACATATGAATGAACTTTTGGGATGAGATTTTCTACAAATGAATCTTCTAACACATCCCAACTAGTAATGGAGTTAGGTATTAATGAGTTATACCATTCAAGGGCATTCCCTTAAAGAGTTTGTAAGAAAAATATACATGTGACACTATCTTTAGTGAGGTTGAAATAATGACATGTACTTTTAAAATTAAACAATAATTTCTCTGCATCTTCTGAAGCATCCCCAAAGAATGTAGAAAAAAATTCAATAGAAATATCAGGCATTCATAAATTTACTTCTAGTAGATTTAAAGGGGTTTTATGAAATCACCTCCTTCTTTGGGTATTTATCCCCTTTACCGAGTCTTGTGAATCCATTAATGAGATTGACGAAGAATTTAAACGAGCATCATGAAATGAATGGAATTTTGAATTTTGAATTTTTCCAATGGAGTTACCAAGGAGTTCATTCTCTCGAATCTTCGGTGCTTCTTGGGTCTTTTTGAAAAAAAGGTGAAACATCTTTCAATAATCCTTTATAAATCCCTTTCATTTAAAACAAGAATTTTTTTTCCTGAACCTTCTTTTTGAATCTTTGAGTCATGGATATTTCTGGTTCTTCAATCTGACCTGACACAAGTCCTCAAATATCTTTAAAATAAATGTCTCCCTCGCATGGTATCCAAAAATGTTGACAGTTGAATCCGCCAAGACCGAAATGGAAACCTCACAAGGATATGAACCCCCCTATGTTTTTAGAAAGGTGGTACTCCTCTTGGGATAAAAGATATATCTGTGATATCTTGGATTAGGAGAATGCTAAGGAAACACACCCTATATCTTTATTGCTTGAAATTATGAAATGACATGGTTCTTCAATAACCTAATCTGATCTTTGTATGCAACATGAAGTCTTTAAACAATTGAAAATATTGAAGGAGAGATTCAACATCATAATTTCTTTGTGATCAACATCACATACACAATCTTCTTAATCATATATAAATACATCCATGTCTTATTCACTAAAAATAGGAGAGAATAATTTAATCATTTTAAAGAATTTTAAATTAGTACTACTATCAATATCAAAAGGGAATTTGATAGGTCAATCTCAAATACCTCATACTTAAGACTCAAAGTTACAAGATACAGTTGAAAGAAATTCTTTGTGGAGTTTATTCAACAAAAATATTTTTCATTAAAAAATATTTGACAATCATGTATATGGCTGTAAATACTATAGGATCATACAAGAAAATTATTTTGGATGAGTACAATAAGAACACTCAAGAACTCATCCTTGTGCCCAATTCAGAGACTCAAGCATAAAGCTATGAGTAATGGTGTAGAATAATAGAAAGATTGGAGAAGATGGAGATCTCTTTTATTTGATTAGAAGCTTGGATGTATATTCATGGTTGTACCTTCTTCTTCCTCTGATCCTTTGCCCCGCCCCTTTGACAATTCTGATTATTAGCATTTGATGAAGCCTTTCTTCTCTTTTTAAGATGACATTTTATAACTAGAGTAGTTAGGGTTTCTTTCTCTCTTGAAATTCACGTACAATTTTTTTATTGAAACATATTCTTTAATTAATCCCTCATTTAAGTTCTTAGTAATGAATTCACATCATTACAATTCGTAACTTTTAAATGGGTCCCTTTCTTTTTTTAATAAAAGTTTTTAAATAAAATTTTATTTTCAAAATTCAATTAATTTCCCTTTTAAAGAGGGAGATTGTGTTTTAATTTTTTGGAAGTGATAGTCAACATTTTAGACATGGAAATCACTTCATATGTGATATTCATCATATTATCTTTCCAACGATATAAATTTTTCCCAAATCCATCGCTTGGATCTCAAGATATAAACTCATGAAGTTGAGTTGTCACACAAGCCCATTAAAAATGAAGTTGATTGATATTTTAATTTTTGGGAAAAATATAACAAATTTCATCCCTTGAAACCTGTACCATCATATTCTTCATCGAAATACAGTTTCATCTATTAAGATTTTACTACTGTTATTAGGTTATTTCTGAATTTTATGAGCCTTTAATGCATTTTCAAAACAACAGTATAACGAGGATCACTGAAAGAAACAAAATCACAAGGTACACAAAATTTTATCGTAGGAAAGGCTCATGGGGAAGAAAACCCAACAAAAATTCCTCAATAATAGATTTATAGTACAATTCCAAGACTAAGAACAAAACACCAAACACATACCAAGACCAAGCATGCACCTCTCTTCTCCTTCGTTAGACTTCTTCCTGCAACTGCAATTGTCTTCAAGATATGCGCACTAGATGAGTGAGTGAGTGTGTTCAAATGAGATACAATCCTCACATATACATACAAGTTGTAAGGTGGCGCTAGGGTTGTGACTCTTCACTTGGTGGAGCCGAATTCTCCTAGAAGTGGCTAAAACCACTTTACAATTACCAAGGGTCAACTTTACAAATACCACCATACAAATACATGTTGACCAATCCGAAAAAGGCGGTTTGATATTATAAAAGACCTGACTAGATCAATCCACAAAAGGGGATTTTATCTATACAATAATGACTCAAATATAAGTAGAATATTCTTCGAAGTTACAATAATTCAACACTCCCCTTAATGAGAAGGGTATTCTATCGACATGACTCAATACAACAACATCAAGAGAAGGAGAGGGAAACATCATCATCAACATTTGGAACACTGACTATCACATATATAAATCATCAAAAGTTTTTCTCAACATCTCATTAATAACACTGAAACATCAACATCTATATGTACTAGCAACAGAATGAGGTAGATGCATCAACAACAAAATCTATGATACTCTAAAAGATCGTCCTGACTGGACCTTCAAGATCTTCCCAGGAGTCATATGAATCCCTAGGATATATGATCCTAACTGAGCTACCACTACTGACCATAGCTAGCATATACGTGCATAAGTACTCTCACAGATCATCCTTACTAGACCTTCGAGATCTACCCAGGGATGATCAGTCCCCTAGGATATAAAATTCTAACTGAGCTACCTGCTATTAGTTAGGATACCATAGTATCATCAACATCACTCCCCCTTTCGAGTAAGGTGGTTTCGAGCTACACCAAGCTTGTCTCAGAATTACTCAAACTTCACATGAGACAGAGGATTAGTTAACACCTATACAACTGTTAGGGACCTAACCCCTCACATAGGTAGAATCATATATTTTGATGTAATAAAAGTCAATATTAATAAGGCCTACCAATAAAGAATAATAATTCCAATGTACAAATACCTAATAGAAGCTTCCTCTTCTAGAAGGATCTTCCTCTAGATGGTTCTTTTGATAGACATATTTAGTATAAATAGGAGTCGAGGGTATGAGAAATTTTGTCTTGGATATTATTGTAATATAGCTCTTCTCGACTGGAGGTTGCCCCCTCGAAGAGGAAAGTGAACATTTCTCTTAGTAATCAAAGTTCTTTTTCTGGTGTTATTCTGGTATCATTTTGGTATTATTATGGTGTTGTTCTGGTTATATTGTTGTTCATCTGCCATTTATAGCATTTTATTTCTATTTTTCATACTTTTTATATCTGGAATATTACAAGTGGTATTAGAGCACTTTCCTCAACAAAAAATTGTGGGTTAATTTTTTTCAGGGTAGAGATGTATTCCAAAGTCTTTAAGCTACAAAGATATGTCTTTATGCACATAGACCCACGTTCGGAGATTCATACATGAAGGAAATACAAGTGGTACTTAAGAGAACATCTGTTGGCCACCCTTGTAATCCCTTTTGGTACCCCTTCGAGTGGTAGCATATCAAACAACACCTGTATACAGATCAACCTAGATTTCTCAAAGCCCTCTTTAGATAAACTGATCGACCACCTGACTGCTATAGTGCCACCGAGAACGTCACTTGGGAAGATACTCTCTAGTACCTAGGTAGTCGGGTAGTATAGCTAAGGGAACAATCTAGCCTCCTTAGTTGGTGCCCTGAGATATTGGGTCGAGTACTACTGTTGGAACCCGCACATATATCATAGAGCTATAGCACAGGGTAAACTCTTGTCTGTAGAAACCTTGAATACCTAGCCTTTGGGGACGTAAACAAAAAAGAACACATACAATATCTATTGTTGCGCAACTGTGTCTCCTGCATTCAAGTTTCCAAATCACTACACATTTCCTCCTAATTAAGAATTTGGGCATTTCATCACCGCAGTATTCTTCAGATCAGAGTATAACTCCACAGGTGTAAGAAAAAAAAAGTCTGGATTTTGTTGCACCATTATTTGAGACATACTCCATTGGATTTATCTCTTCGCCCTTATCACATTCATACCTATCATTTTTCAGAAAATTTTTGACCCCACCCGCCCCTTTTCGGTCCCCTCATCATCATGGCCCATACTCCTAGGCAAGACTTGGAATCTCACTTCAATACCTTGCAATCTAATTTCACATAGACCCAACAAGAAGTGAGACAACTTAATGTCAATATTGACACCATCAATAAAAACATGCATTCCTCCATCGCCGTCTCAATCGAGGAACTCAAACAAGACCTCAAACAAGACATTACTAGCCACATTGAATTTTTCACTACGATGATCCACACCAAGATGCATATCCCTGAAGATCCTCCCTTTTCATACCCACCTTTTCATACCAAAGCTGAAACTTCCTCTCATTCCCATAATTTTCAGCTCCATCACTTTCAGTGTGACCTATGCCTTCCGCGTGTGGATGTGAGCAAATTTGATGGCTCAGATCCCACTAGATGTGTAAATCAAATGGAACATTATTTCTCTTTGTACAACATTACAGATGAGTTGGAAAAACTCTGGTATGGTGTTATCCATCTAGATCAAGAACGTTGGCAATGGTGGTAATAGAGAAAAATTGCCTGCCAAGGGTATGTTTCTTGGACAGACTTTGTGGCAGAGCTTTATGAACTCTTTGACACTGACACCAACCATTTAGACCGTTTGACAAAGTTGAAACAATTTGGCACAATGGAAGACTTTATAGATTCTTTTGAGCGACTGACTTTTCATATAGAGGGCATGTCTGATGATTTTTTCTGAGAATGTTTTAATAGTGGCCTCAAAAATGAGATTTGTGCCCATGTCCTCATGGCTCGACCTCAGAGTTGAGTGGAGGATACTAAAAGAGTTAAGGAAGCACAACAGGTTGTCTCTTCTCAAAACTAGAAACCCTCCTTTATTCCTGACACTAAACTAGTAAATCCCACTCCTCCTTCTACTCCACCAAAGATCCAAAAATTGACCAAGGCCAAAATGGATGAACACCAACTCAAAGGCCTTTTTTATAATTGTGATGACAAATATTTTTCGAGACACAAGTGTAAGGAAAAAAATATTTTTATCACCATCTCGGAGGATGTTTCAGAAGAGGATGTTGAAGCTCCCCTTGTGTCTGTGTCACCTGAACCCATAGACATAACCCCTCCCTCATACCCTCCCGAAGTAGAACCGTTCATTTCCCTAAATTCTTTCACTGGCTTCTCTGCTCCCCAAACCCTCAAGCTAATTGGTTTCATCAAGCATAGGAAGGTCATAATTCTTGTTGGCAGTGGAAGAACCCATAATTTAATTCATCTCCACATTGCTCAAGAAACTAATTTCTATATCCATACAACCAATAATTTCCAAATCATGATTGCCAATGGTGGGTGCATGAAATGTGGAGGGAGTTGTGAAAATGTGTCTCTCCAAATTGGTGACTACCACCTGAAATCTCATATGTTTGTTATTGACATGGGGGGTTGTGACATTCTGTTGGGTGCATACTGGATAATGAATTTGGGTCCCATTCTCATGGATTTTAAGGAATTAACCATGCAATTCAACCAAGAGGGCCAACAATATAAGTTCCAAGGAATCACCGTCAGTTTACCTGAGATCATTAGTTCCCATCACATGGAAAAGTTGTTCAAAAAAGGTCATTCTGGCATTATTTCCCAACTCCATGCCATACAAGCAATTAATACACCCTATGTGCCGCAGGACCTCCAATCCATCCTCTATAAACATCAAGTGGTTTTTTTCCACTCCCCAAGGACTCCCTCCTTCCCGTGGTGTTCATGATCATTCCATTCCCCACATCCCAGGAATCCTTCCTCCCAATATCCATCCCTATCATCACCCCTTTTCCCCAAAAAATGAAATTGAAAAAATGGTTCAAGAACTGCTCAACACAGGTGTTATCTGCCATAGTACGAGCCCCTACTCTTCTCCTATGGTCATGTTCCTTAAGAAAGAAGGTTTTTGGTGCATGTGTCTTGACTTGTGTGCCCTCAACAAACTCACCATTAAATTCAAATTTCCCATTCCTGTCATTGATGACCTCTTGAATGAATTGAGTGGCACCTAGTTCTTTACTAAACATGATCTTCGTTCTGGATACCACCAGATCCATATGAAGGAGGCAGACATTCTTAATACTGCCTTTAGAAATCATGAGGTCCACTATGAGTTTTTGGTCATTCCCTTTGTCTTATGTAATGATCCCTCCACTTTCCAAAACCTCATGAATCATGCCTTCCATCCTTTTCTTTGCCATTTTGTCTTAGTTTTATTTGATGATATCCTCATATATAGCAAAACCTGGACAGACCTTCTTGATCATCTGGATCGAGTTCTTAATATACTCTCTTAGCACCAACGTTTCGTGAAAAAATCCAAATGTTCTTTTGGTGCCTCAGAAATCAAGTACTTGGGTCATCTCGTTGGCAAGACTGACATCAGGGTGGATCCTAAAAATATTGAAGCTATGAAAGACTAGCCTTACCCAAATACTCTCAAAATATTGCGGGGGTTTATGGTATTAAAAAGTTATTATCGCAAGTTTGTTAAGAATTATGGAAAGATTGTGGCACCTCTCACTGCACTCCTTAAAAATAATTCTTTCACTTGGACTCTAGCAACTGCTCAGGCTTTTCAAACCTTGAAGATGGCCATGTGCACCACTCCAGTCTTGGCCCTTCCTAATTTCACAAATACCTTTGTCCTAGAATGTGATGCTTCATGGAAAGGAATTGGTGTTGTCCTTATGCAAGAGGGTTAGCATTTGGCCTTTACCAACAAACAACTGTGTGAGCAAAATTTGGGAAAATCAATCTATGAAAAGGAAATGTTGGCTATTCTTCATGTTGTTGATCTTTGGCGCCCTTATTTGTTGGGGAAATGCTTCCAAATAAAGACAGATCAACAAATCCTCAAGTATTTTCCGGAACAACGTATTTCCTCCCCAGAGCAACAAAAATGGGTGACTAAGCTCTTTGGATATGATTATGAGATCATTTACAAGAAAGAAAAAGGCAATGTGGTTGGCGATGCACTTTCCCAAAAATATGAAGATGAAGGGTTGATTTTTCTTTCTCCTTCATTGTACCAGATTGGCTCCAAGTTGTTCGCTAGGAATGGATACAAGATCCCAAAAGTTCACATCTAATATGAAAATTGTTGTCCAATTCTCTATTTTCCCAAGGGTACTCTTGGCTCCATGATGAGCTTCGATACAAAGGTCATTTGTATTTAAGTAAATAGTCAAAACTTAAAACCATGGTACTTTCTGAGCTTCATGCTACACCCATAGTTGGGCACTCCAGGTTTACCAAAACCAATGATAGGGTCAAACATTCATTTTTCTGGGATGGTATGAAACAGTACGTTCATAATTTTGTGGCTGAATGTGATTTGTGTCAATGAAACAAGGGAGAAACAGTCAAATCTCATGGCACACTACAACCGCTTCCGATTCCACCTGCTATTTGGAGGGATACCTCTATGGATTTTATTGTAGGATTACCTAAATCAGGAAATAAATTAGTCATCATGGTGGTATTTTATCGTCTTTCCAAGTATGCTCATTTATGTGCTCTTCAACACCCATTTACAACATCCACTTTGGCTCAAATTTTCATGGATCAGGTCTTCAAGCTTCATGGCATGCCACATTCTATTGTCTCTTATCACGACCCAACTTTCACCAACAATTTTTGGAAAGAACTATTCAAGCTACAAGGCACCCAATTTCAGCTCAACACAACTTATCATCCCCAGACTGATGGTCAAACTGAAATTGTCAAAAAGTCGAAACATATTTGAGGTGTTTTGCCTTGGAAAAGAAAAATCAATGGGCTCAATGGTTACCACTAGCTGAATGGTGGTACAACACTTCATACCATACAACTACCTGCATGACTCCTTTTAAAGTGATATATGGAATAAATCCACCTTCAATTCTCTCATATTTTCTAGGTGTATCGAAGGTCTAGGTAGTTGACCAAAACACTTATAGTTCAAGAGGCTATTCTCTATACCCTCAAAGAGAATTTGGTCATGGACCAGAGTCACATGAAGCAACAAGAATATCAAGGTCATTCTGAACGTCAATTTGCAGAAGGGGATCAGGTGTTTCTTCGATTGCAGCCTTAAAAGAAAAATTCCCTCAAGGATGACCATTGTCAGAAACTGGCACCCAAATTTTATGGTCCTTATACCATTCTCAAGCATGTGGGATAGGTGGCCTATCATTTAGATTTTCCTAGTCATTCTAAGCTAAATCCTATGTTTCATGATTCCTTCTTAAAGAAGGTGATTGGAACTAAGTGCCAAACTCAAACCAACCTTCATGATTTGGATGAAGAAGGATCCATTTGGTTACAACCATAAGCAGTTTTGGACCAGCGTGATCATTGTCTGCGTCAGTGAACCATCAAGGAAATATTCAACTCCAATGTTAGTCCAGTGGAAATATACAACTCCAATAGATTCCACTTGGGAATCAACTACCATTCTGCAACAATTTCCACATCTCAATCCTTGAGGACAAGGTTGTTTTTAAGGGGGAGGACATGTTAGGGACCTAACCCCTCACGTAGGTAGAATAATATATTTGATATAATAAAGGTCAATATTAATAAGGCCTATAAATAAGGAAGAATAAGTGCAATGTAAGAATACCTAATAGAAGCTTCCACTTCTAGAAGGATCTTCCTCTAGATGGTTCTTTTGATAGACATATTTAGTATAAATAGGAGTCGAGGGTATGAGAACTTTTGTCTTGGATATTATTGTAATAGATATCTACTCGATTAGAGGTTTCCCCCTCTAAGAGGCAAGTGAACATTGCTCTCAGTAATTAAAGTGCTCTTTCTGGTGTTATTCTGGTATTATTTTGGTATTATTGTGGTGTTTTTCTGGTTATATTGTTGCTCATCTTCCATTTTTATCATTTTATTTCTGTTTTGCATACTTTTTATATTTGGAATATTACAACAACCTTCTCATATGTGCCAACGTATTGGATCTTTACAACTCCCTTCTAAACTATGTCAAAAATGCAGTGATACCAGATCTCTATGTGCTTCGTCTTATCATGGAACACTGGGTTCTCTATCATCTTTATGCAACTTTGGTTATCACATAGAATCATGGTAGCTTCCATATCTATATCGAACAAACCTGTCAACAACTTTTGAATCCATATGGATTCATAACTTCCAGAACATGTTGCAATGTACTCCACTTCTGTCATGCTGAGAGAAATATTGGATTGCTTCTTGCTTTTCCATGAAGTCGTGGCTGACCCCAAATTGAAACAACATCACAAAGTGCTCTTTCTTTATAAATAACTTCTAGCCCAATCTGAATCTGTATAACCATACAGTCTGAATTCATGATCTCTAGTATAACAAAGACCATAATACAACATACCCTTAAGGTATCTCATCGCATTCTTTGTAGCTACAAGGTGAACACATCTAGGCTCCACTAGATACTAACTCAAGGTGTTCACAACAAAGCATATATCTGGCCTGGTATTCATCAGATACATCAAAGGAATAATAATATGTCTATATAGAGTAGCGTCAACTAACTCTAACTAAGTATCAACCAAGAGCTTCAAATTCATCTCCATGGGTATGGCCATGGATTTACATTTGAACATGTCAAATTTCTTCAATATTTCAACTACATAGTTCCCTTGGTTAAGGAAGATCTTCTCTAGGCTCTGCCAAACTTTAAGACCTAAGAAACAATGCATGAGGCCTAGGCATTTCATAACAAATTATGCAGTGAGATTATTTTTTCAATCTGTGATTATCTTATCAAGAATAAATCATCCACATATAGTAGCAATACAACTGACTCATCATTCATAACCTTGAAGTAAAGGTTAGAATAAAATTTACTCTTTGTAAATCCAAAGCTCGTCAGGAAACTGTCAATTCTGTCATACCAAGGTCTCAGAGCTTTCTTCAACATGTACAAATATTCCTTCAACCTGCTGTTGAGCACTCAAGACACCCTAAAAAATTCTATGTCAAAATTTTTACTTTTTGGGTACCACTTGATCCTTTGCACTATCTGTTTACACTTCAGTATGAAAAATGTTGCCTTTGTTTATCATTTTTTGTTTTCATGTTGAGTAGTTTAAAGTCTACTTGGGCATGTCAAAATAATCTTAACTTTAAAAGAGACTAACATTTACTTAAGGAATCGACATTCGAAACTTTTCCCCAACGCGCTTAGGAAATTCGACATCAGGAAGGATTAGAAGTGGTGAAAATCGCTTGAGAAAACCAAAATAGCCGAGCGTTGATCTTCACCGGTGTTGGTAGAAGAAAGTCTCTCATATCCACGAATAAGATTCACTAAAGGTATCGCCGAAGACCGATCCATTTGACATTGGAAATATATTATAATAATAAGTGTTGAACGAAAACCAAAATAATAATCTTCGACTGCCAATTTTCGAAAGTCTGCGGGGTTGGAAGTCTTGAAGGATAGTAGTCCATGGAGAAAAACTACGTGTTAATTTTACTTTTGAATTCTGATCCCTGATGCCATCTCAACATCAACTGTCACAATATCTAGCTCTTTTAGGATCGTTCAACGTGAACGAAGTCCTGAGTGAAATCCTTACCCACAAGACGAGTTCCATATTTTATTTTTAATGAGCCCCAAGTTAGTGATGTTGCATCAGCATCAATCAGCATCAGAAATTTCTAAAGGAAAATATCAACGAAATTACAAAATAACTTGGAACAATGATAATTATAAAATCACATAATTTATGAGAAGATTAGATGAAAACATGGTATATTTACATACAAAAAGGAAACACGATACATTAAACTGCTATGACTAGAATAATTTCAGGCAAAGCATCTTTGAAATTTCATATATTAAGGTTCCCGCCAAGATCAGGTTACATACAAATAAACACCATCGATGCCTTGACTAACTGGCCTGGTTACATTGAGAACGTAAAAATCCTCTCGAAAAACAGAGGAAACCATCAAGCGTCACTTCTGAGAATACAAAACAAGAGCCCTCCCATCATATATCTCTTGCACATAGACCTTCTCCCGAACTACTCCTCGTGCCTTGCAGTGTTTTCATTTTCTCTTTTCCCATCATCCTCTACAGTTCAAGCAACTGCAAAATCATATCTTGTGCTTCCCGAAGTTGTCTCTTGATCCAATTTGTGCTTCCTTCGCGACCTTGCGGTGCCAATACCTCCTGGTTCTTCACCGCCAATTTTCTCCGCAGTTATCTATTTTCTTGATAAAGTTCGGCTATGGAAAGTTATGCCTTCTCCAATTGTTGTTTGGAGTTTCCAACGTTAGAACTATATGTCTTTGTCTTTTTCATATGACACCTACTTCCTCGACTGGTAATCCTGACAAGCTCTGACCGGGTCACATGCATCATGATTTCCTCAGCGGCCGGATGTGCACCCAACTCAGTCGGGATATGTTCTCCTCCTCCCACCTTCGTATTTTTTCTGGGCCTTCCCCTCCCCCTTGGTGTTTGATTTCGAGAGGGCATGAACTCCAACATGTGTTCTTTAGGCGTAATTTTCTCCACTTCTACCTTTCATTGAGGCACTGACATCATTTCTAGGCAAAGGTAGGAACCTCCTTTTTAAGCCTCAGAGATGATCGATGCCAATAAGAAAGAGTCCCAGACACATTGGGGCTCAGACTTGGTGCTTCGACTACCTCGCAAACCTCGTCCCTTGTTGTGAGGGGATCCCATAGTGAGACAACGTATTTTCTTAGACATCTGCAGTTGAATAAAGGACTACGACATAGATTTTTGCTAGAATTGAACTCGCAAGACCAGCGCTACCGATGTATAAACTCTACTGATGTGTAGAACCCCCACAAGACTTCTAGAATTTATAGTAGAAAAGGGAAGAAAAATAGAATGTGCCAAGAAACACTCACAACTCACGACGGGATGTCTTGAAGAATTAACGCGTCACAGCTTCCTGATGGATACAATCCAAAACACATGAAACACCGTCGATCGGATTTGCAGGGAATATATGGTATGGTCATTCCAATCTCTTTAATCTCCCCAAATTCCATTATTATCTAATGATAGTTGACACAGTTGGTGATATGGCTTCCAGAGGAACAACTTGCCTCGACCTGAGGCATTTAATGACTTCCTTATTACAGTATCCGACCTTTTGGGAGTTTATGTGCACTTTCGACACACGTTCGTCTCTGGCATCATTTCCCAACCCCAAAGGGAAATGGGCCATTGTAATGGTTTCAATGCTCGTATCTATCGTACTTGATTTTCCACGCTATGACACATGGATGTAACTCATTTAAACCGAAGAGGAGCGCTAGCGTGAACAAAGACATTACAGGTCATTCAAAAGGGTGACTGGGATCACGTAAGTATTAAATAATCCAGACTAACGAGGTCTACATGTATGCATCAATTTATTTTTTCTGTTTACATTTTACTATGCTTTGCCTGATAAGTAATTTCTAAACTATTTCAATCCCGATTGTAGGAAATATCCTTCCGACTATCGAACAAATTTTGTTCCGTAACCTGGCCAAGGAACCCAAAAGAAACATCAAAGAAAAATCGATAAAGTAATGAAGGATATCGGACTCCTCGAGCTCGACAGCCCCAAAAATTTCGTCGACTTGAGCAACATAGTCAAGTCGCATAGCAAGCAATATTCGTTGTGGGACGAAGAGCTTGCAAAGATGACCAACGCGGTGCTAGGACAAGTACGATGATTCCTGGAGAATCCAATTAGAGCTCAAACCTCGCTAAAATCGTTGAACTCCAGTCTAGTAAAGTACCAGATGCATGCGATGAACATTAGAGGGATTCACATGGATCCGATGGAGAAACATAGATTTCCATGGGCCCAAACTTGTGAAGAACTATTTATCAGTTGGTTTGAGTACGAAAGAAGTCACCCTTTTCAAGAGATATATTAGGTTGACTATTAAAGAAATTGTTAGAGGATGACGCCACGTGGAAATTTTGTTTTTCTTAAATTGCACTTAGCCGTTATTTTCAATTGAACTTTACATTATAAATAAAGACATCCACCAATTAGTTAAAGGTCGATGGTTGTTGCAAGAACTCTTTCTTTCTGGTTTTTAAGAATTATTTTGAAACTGCTATGAATTGAGAAGTCCTTCTGGACCAAAGACAAAGTTATTTTCATCAAATGCATGTGTGAGTGGACGCAGAGAAGAACTATTTCCTATCTCGTTTCATGAATAGATGTAACAAGTAAGAGCTGTCCAATTTATTGTCAAGTTATCTGGTGCCATGCTTTGCTATTGTTTTCTTTAATGATGAAGACGATGAATCGTTGTGTGATTATGTGATGAATTATTATGGTAGATGAATTATTTTTCTTTCTGTTATCTTATTTCATATGCATTTTCTTTTTGATAATTAGTAATCTCAGATAGTAATTGGATGCTCACATGGTTAACGTATTAGTACTAGGTCTATCGTATAGAATTGACGTCTGCATGTTTGAGTAGCGGGTTATCCCAAGCTTAGCCTCTTCCCCAGTAGTTAAAAATTAATTTTGTTTTTGTTTCCAAGTTGGTTTATACCATCTTACACCTCACATCGGTCCCTCCCAAGAGAAAATACAAAAAGAGATAGTCCAAACTGAAGGAATAACCTTCACAAGAAAATGTTAAATCCCATTGATTAATTGGCCAGATCGAAAGATCTGGAGAACCATTCCATTCCAAACGCTGGAGAGTCTAATTGGGCCTCGGTGGCAGGTTTGGATCCTACTGTTGAACTAGGGATTTAAGACCCATCAACACCTACATACATGAGGTTTTCTATCTTCAATTTCAAACCCTTGTGGTTGTTTGATGTACACTTCTTCAATAAAACCATTTAATACATCTGTTTTCACATTCATCTCGTGCAACTTCCACTTCATTTTGTATGCAGGAGCTATGATTGTCATGATAGAAGTGTATCTTGCTACAAGACCAATTGTTTCTTCATAGGCAATACCTTCCTTTTGAGAAAATCCATGAGCCACAAATCTTACCTTATATTTTTCAATACTTTTGTCTGTTGCATGTTTTATTTTGTATATCCACTTGGAAGATACTACATCTTTGTTATTTGACTTGGGAACTACTTCCTGCACATCATTCTTTATAATGGAATGGTATTCTTTTGTCATGGAATTCATCCATTCTTTCTTTTGAATGACTTCTTCAAAGCAAGTAGGTTCCTTATCTACAAAATCACAAATCAAGGACACATAGCTGGAGAATGGCTTAGGCTTCTTTCTTTGTCTCATGGTTCCTTCTGGGGCACCACACTTCTTTTCATCTTGAATAAGTTCTCTATCCCAAGATGGATTTCTCTTGCGATATATCGTCATATGGAGAGGTTCTTGAGATTATATTATATCATGATCTTATGGAATCTCATCATCAGGGGTAACTGCAACTTCTTTCATGTGTTCTGCAACTTTGGGAGCTACAGGTTTTTCTTCATACACTTCTTCTAATTGGCATTTCCTTGATCTCTTTATTGATGCATCTTCATCAAATTTTACATCTATGTTGATCTCAATATGATGGTAACTTGGTATGTATATTCTAAATGCCTTAAAGACCTCACAATATCCAACAAATATTCCCTTCTTTCTTGAAGGATCCAACTTAGTTCTCTTTTCTTTTAGAATGTGTACAAATACTGGACAACCAAATCTTTTGAGATGGCTTACTTATGGCTTCTTTCTGGTGAACATTTCTTCGAGGTTTTTGAATATAAGTGCACTATGGGATAATCGCTTCTATACATATATTGTTGTTCTTGCTTCTTCATCCCATAAGTGCATTGGAAGATCTTGATCATGAATCATAGTCTTTACTTCTTCCATAATCGTCCTATTCTTTCTTTCTTCTACACCATTTTTTTGAGGATTATAGGGAGTGGTGAGATCCGTATTAATCCCAACATCTCTACAAAATATTCCAAATTCATTTGAGGTGTACTCTCTGTTGGAGCCACCCTTGTTTTTTAACCCGTCACAATTTTCATTTTTGATACTTGAAATTTAAAGATGGCCTTATTTCCCCCCCGAGATTTTGAAAACTCTGCAACCTTGTCATGTGAGCAACGATGATTTTCTACTCTCGAAACAAGTCTACTTTCGTAAGAACGTTCTCTCTTTTTGTTCTACTTCGGGATCTCGCAAGTCAGATACTATAATCCATCCGTTCAGACGTCCTGAGTCACGAAAGGGCAAAGTCATTTTAAAGTTTCACTCAAGACAGTAACCATGGTAGAATCTTTTAACTCATGATTAGACGTCGTCGGGGTTTCGCGCCTTGGCGTTCGTCAAGTCCGAATGTGTTTACAGCCTCGGGAGCCGAGAACGCAAAGTCATATATGGGTAACCCATGTCAAGGATCAAAGGAAAAAGGCTAACTATGATAAATGTCGTTCTTGGCATTTCGCCACTCGGCACTAACTTTTTCAAAAGTCACAGCAACTAATCCCCGACTCACGAAGGCACGATGTAATTATAACATGATTAATTAATCGCCTAATCAAAGATTTTCTTCCCCTTAATTAAATCTTAATTATCGCCATCTCGCGGTTTCGCGACTCGGCATACTAATCTCCTAAAAACTTATCTTCGAAGTTCCGAGTTGCGATATGACGAATAAAACGATTATAAATTTAATTATTGCCTCAAATCACGATTACCTTTAATTAAACCAAACTCGGTCCTCGTGGTCTCGGGAGTTGGAAACTCAAAATGTTAACAGAAAATTTACGAGATAACGAATAGCGAGAAATTTATTAACATGGACAGATTTGGATTAATTAAGTTAAATCAAAACTTATCCCGAGTTTTGATGCTTGTACGATTCTCGAAGGAGAATTTTCACTCCATACGCCAACTGACTTTTAAACCGCCAAAATTTATGACAATAATGGGAAAATAGGGTAAATATATGTGTAAGATCGGATTTTTACGGCGTAAATTTATTTCTAATTTTGAATTGACAGGCTTGTTTTGAAAGGTACCGTTTTTTCAAATATATGCAAGAGATGCATTTCATTATGCATTTTTCATAGCACACAGAGCTCATCACTTCTGAGTAAACTAAATTCTGTATGTATACGTAGTTCTATCGCAGAAGAGCTAAAACGAAAGATTCATCCATGGTTCTGTGGAAAGAAGCAATGGCGAATGTTGAGGTCACAGGACAAGGCTCGGATAACGTCTCCGATACTTCATCCCGAAGTGTCGATTTGGTCCCAAACAGGTCATTTGTTTCAGACATTCTGCAGTCACAATTGGTAGATTATTCAGACAACTCCGCCGGAAATGAAAAAGATGATCTCAACACCAAATATAAGATAGTCGTCCAATCTGGTATGCATAGAGTAGCAGCCAGACCACGGTTTCTCCCATATTATGACATGATCCGATGGGCATTGGATCACGTAGACATACCGACTAGGACTATCATGAATGGGAAACGAGCCACTATCGGGACTTTTAGGCCAGAGCATATGCAAACCATGTATAATCTCCCGATGAAGTCTGACTGCACATACGACATCACGTTCCTGGAGGAATTCAAAGAAAATGAGTGCATCCAGTATGATAAAACCATGCCAGGTTTGATAAAGGATTGGGTTTCGTGTGCCGCAAAGTTCAGGGTTAATGACCAAGGTGTTTATTCGATCACCTCTTTGGATCCATAGTATAAATATGTGGCCATGATGACATGTCGGCTATATGGGAGAGAGGACACATTGCATTTTCTTCTTGCATGGGTGCCTCTAATGTTTCAGGCCGCAGAAGGTTTCTCTTTTAATTGGGCAAAGATACTTTCGGATAGTTTGGCCAACCGGGTCACATAGTACCAGGAGCAGAAAGAAAATGGGAGGCCATCCTCATTCTTCATGTTCGCATACATTATGGATGCGATATGTTCCATGACACCTTTCCCATTGATGAGCTGGGGTTGGACTCCAACCCAAGAGAAACCCATACATGTATATCATGACAAACTATGGGAAAATAAAGCAGAAAACTTCACATATGAAATTTTTAACTGGGTGATGGTGCCCTTGCATGTCGCCATTTTTGGGCACCCACCACCTCGTATCTCGGACAACATTGCAACAAATCTAAGTGGCATAGTGGATTGATAAGTGGAGGCAGAGTTTTCATATTTCAGAGTTTTCGGGGCTTCTGTTCCCCCTCATGCGTTGCCATTGTTCATTCCTGACAAGCTGGCTTGTCGAGAGGTCGCCTGACAAACGGTAATTGGCGGGGTGAGTAAAGAACTCAAAGGGTACTCAAAGAAGGTATGGCCTTCTTTTCCCATTCGGCTGAATTCTTATTCTTTATTAGATTTCGGGCATGCCAAAGATGAGGCTACAGCCCTGGAAGAACTAAGTTTGGTCTCCATCTAATATAAGAAACATGATCCACAGAGGGTTGTGAGCAACCATTTAGCTAATTGTGGGCTCAAGATATTTGAGGATGAAAATTCACCCCCGGATGACGTTTTTCGAGGGGTGAAGTCTTATGAAGAAGTGCTAGCCTGGATCCAATCCTTGGGACTCGAAGACACAGCCTCTGTATTGAGATTCCAGGAACATAGACGAAGCTGTCTCCCCGCTGTGTTGGGAGGTTCGGGTGTTTCCGAGATGAAACAGAAGGATGCTGAAGGTTTTGAAGAAACAATTCCTGACCTTGGAAAACACCAGGAGGGGGAACAAACGAGGAATCCCAAAACAGAGGTAAAGACTCCGGACCCGCCAAGGAAACAGAATCCAGAGGCTAAAGTAAAAACTCTAGACCCACCAAGGAAACAAAAGCTGGAGACTGAAACAAAGACTCTCGGACTGCCAAAGAAGTAGAATCCTGTCGATACTCCAAGAGAATCGACAAAACAAATCGAAGAACCCATCACCTTGGTCACACCCTTGTAGTCGGCACAGGGAAATGTCAGCAAGGGATGGATATTTAATGAAGAAATGAGGCCCATAAGAGCAGAAAAACTCCCTCCAAATGAGTTCTTCTTTGATAAAAAGAGGAAGGCGGTAGTGAAAAGAGAGTTCTATCAAGAAGGAGGGTCTACTGTGAAAAAATATAAAATCATAACCGATGGTAAAGATAAGAAAAGTGACCAACTCGCCACTGAAATCACAGGAACGCTGGGAGCGTATGCTTCAACAAATCAATTCTCAATTGGGCTTTTGAGAAACCAACTAAAAAGGAAGAATCGCCTAATCAAGACCCTCGAGGCTAGATTGGATACAGCCGCGGAAAACGCTAAAGGTCAGGCTAGCATGGAAATAGAATAGGCTAGAGTGGCCAACAAAAATTAAATAGAGGTACTCAAGGCCAAGCTTGAGCAAGCACAGTTGGTGGCCTGAGATGGTCGAGCGTAGGTGAGCCAACAGAGAAGTCTAATTGAACAGTTGCAGGCTCAGGTAGTGATCGCCGAGAGTAGAGCGATAGACATCGGGATATTTAAATCCCAAGCTAGCGAGATTCGGAGAAAAATCTTTTCGGCACAACAAAATTTGCTCGCAAGGATAGGAGAGATCTGGGAAAATTGTCTGTTGGTAAATCAGGTTTCCAAGAACCTGACTGCCAGAGAAAGGGATGCAGGAGCGTCTTGGGTCACCTTCCAGGAGGTTGTGATAGCTACGAATAACATAGTTTTGGCAGGTGCTACTGTCTTTCCATCCCAGAGCAAACCAGAGGTAATATACTGTTGAAGGATTGGGAGCAAAACATTGCCCTAGGCAAGGAGAAAGCTCAAAAGGTAATCAATTCTTTGGAAGAAAATTTTAATTCCATAGACAGTGAGCTGTTGGGTATGTATAGTGGAGGCGATGTAGAAGCATTGATGCAAATGAATGTGGAACATATCTCACTTGATCTGAAAGAGAAAGATGAGAGAGATTTGACCGATATCTCTCGGATAGATATGGTAGACATGGCCCAAGTTGATAAGAACATGATCAAACCCAACGCGTAGCTAAGTGCCCTTGACATCATCGGTGCACAAATGGAGGACACGCTACAACAGTTAGCCCGAGAATGTTACTTCGTCGAGGCCAGCTGTCAAGCAGAGCCTTCATAGCTCGTATCTCAGCTTGTGGAAAGATGTATCGCCTATGCCGAGTCCGCGTGAAGATGAGCACCTGGCACTAAGTGAAGACAGAGTAGGGGAAATGAAGCAATTGCTCTCCCCTCTGTCATAACTGAAATTTTGCAACTATTGAGATTCTACCTGCTTTGTAAAAATTGTATAAATATACCCCAGGAAGAAATAAATGGGGCTGGACCCTTTTTGAGATTTTGTAAGAGAGTTTTTACATTGAGATTTAATACAAGCAGGTCCGAGATTCTCAATTCTATCACTACTGTATTACAAGTTTTCTTTCTTGTTCCTCATTTTTTAATTTTAATTCATATTCGTAATTGATGTGCTTCATTATACTTTAGTACGACCACTACTATAACGAATAAATTTAGGTTTTATGTAATTGTTTATTGTCTTTCCTCTGCACCAGCTATCAGCGGTGTAAGACCAATCTGCAGTTTCGGAATTCTACATGTATTTTTTGTTACATCAGTTATTTTCTTACATATTTTCTTCTTCTGTTTACTTCGTGAGATTTTCCCCTGGTAGGAACCTGACACCATAAACAGCTCAATGTTTTTCTCCCATCTTGCCCCTTTTTAAAATATAATACAGTTATGGGAACGAGCCTTAGATTCGCATCCGTATTCTGATTCTGCAACTGTAAGTTCTCTTTTACAAGACTAAAATGAGACAACACTTAACCTCTCTTAAATATTTTCCTACCTGCGTTGTTCCCCCATGACAGTTCCTATACAAACTCAACCTAATGTTGAACCCAAGTTATTGAACCAAACACACATCGCTTTAAACCTATTTAACACCATCCTTAAAACGGTAACTAACCGGGCCGAACTTGAACAATCATGGGCAGCCATTGAACGAGACATAACTGTTCAGGAGCAGTTTGAATCCAGAGAACCCCAACGAAGAAATATCCCTTAAGTTCTTTCTCCGAAGGTTGATGCCTTCTCTTCTCCATATCTTAACCACTTTCGGATGCCTTGACACGGTACTTTTGAGCCTTAAGTACAGACTCAGGAACAACATCTTTTTGGCGCCATTGCCGGGGACCGAAGTTACGAAATATTTTCCCTGGGAAAACGAAAATTATTTCTCATTGAAAGTTTTACCCTTTGATGGTGAACAAAGAGTACACACCTTTTAAGGATTTTTATCTTTCACTTGGCGACTCCATGAAGAAATAAACAGGAATTCGTTCGAAGGAATACCAGACAAAACCCAGATGGTGAGCAGATTACGCTCGTTACCGATCCCGAAAAAATTCTAAAGGCGAGAGGCTCTTTTAAGCCTACCGCTGTTGTTTACCAGATTGAAATCCCATCACCGAAGGTTGAGAGTCCTTTTGATCCCTCAACTTCGCTCAGTCCTTGCATTCCTTATCCTTCCTCACCAGACTTTCCTCTTTGTGAAGAAAATAAAGATTCCCTTTTCATTTTCCAAAACCCCCTGTTAAACTCCCCTCAGACAACGATGGTAGTTGCCGGAGGAGGAGGTGGAGGGTTTATAGGAGGAGACAGAGGGTTTATAGGAGGAGGAGGGGGAAGAGGGGGAGGAGTCCCTCTAGGAGTAGGTGGAGGCATCCCTCTAGGAGGAGCTGGAGGTCAAGGGCCTGCCCCCCCTCCCAGAGTTTTTGCGAAAGTCACAGCCCGATATGCTCCTTTAGTATTTCCCATCCTCCTACGTGATCTTCCAGAAAACTACATAAAAAATTTACCTAAATTCACCGGGGAGGGAGATTTGACCGTTGCTGAACATATTAATTTCTTTGACCAATTCACAGAAATCTTCGGTATCGAGCACGAGGATGTATATTCGAGACTCCTTGTCCAAAATTTTGAAGGTCAGGTCCGAACTTGGTTTCGGAGCCTACCCGCAGCTTCTATCCTGTCATATGATGCTTTGGAAGATGCTTTCCTCAGACAATGGGACGAGCGAAAAGACCATCTCTATTATCTAACCGAATTTGGGTCTTTGAAGAAAAAGAACTCAGAAACAGTCATGGAATTCATTCTGAGATTCAACAAACTGTATAATAAAATCCCAACTGAAGTCAAACCATCTCAACCCGTGGCCAAAGTGACCTTCGCTGGAGCTTTCGAGCCGGATTTCACACTACTTTTGTGAGAGCGAAGGGGAGACACCTTAAACCATATGCAGGATGATGCGGTAGAGATAGAATCTAATATGATGGCTTCGGGTAAACTTAAGGCTAGAGTAGAGACTAGAAACTGAGAGACCAAGCACTTTAGAGAGCAAGCTGGCCCTTTAGGGTCTAATAGATCCTCAAACGATAGGGTTGACAGTATGGCTAGAATGGTTTAAGAGTTGTCAAATAAAATAACCTGGATGGAACTTGAACAGGCCAAGACTGACTCTTACCCCAAAAACGATTTCAGGAAAATTCAAAACCCTCCTAATCAACAAAGACAAATAAAAAAGGAGGATCAAAAAATACAAGCTCCCTTGAAGAATGAAAATTTTATAGGATCCAACGATTTTCAAGACTTCGAGGATTCAGATAATGATGTCACAAACTTTGGTGATGACTGTAGTCAACCATATTTGACCTGCGAAGACTATGAAAAGTCTCTCAATACACTGAAGACGTCAAATGAGAATGAGGATGGTGATCACACCGAGATCTATGAATCTAAATCAGAAACTGAGATAATAATGGCTAATTTTCAACCAAAGTACAATCTAAGATTTAAGAATAATCCCACCCCCATGATTCAACCCAAGAAAATCCTGCAAAGAGGCCAAGCTTATGAGCCTCCTCCGGACGAGACCCCATTACCCAACAACAAAACTAGGAAAGTAAGCACTCAAGAGGCCGAGGTGGAAAAAGTTGGAAGTCAAACACAGCTAACAGAACCTGTAAATAAAGCTACGTCTTCAACTAGGACCATGAATGATAAATCTTTCCAGACAAATAAGTCAGAAAAGAAGAATTCAGAAGTCTCAATTGGAGAAAAAGACAAGGTGAGTGGAGCTTTTAGTTTCGAAAATGAGTTAAACAAAATCAAGATACCAATCCCTGTGGTGGAATTAGTGAAAAACCCCGTTTATCGCAAACAAATTTCCAAAATGATAGGTGTCTCTGAGATAGAAAGCCAGTCCGATGTCATAAAATTGGAAGATGATAGACCTAACATCACTTTTGTTCCCCATTTCGAAGGGTCCAAAGACAACATCGCTCCCTTTTATATCACCCTGAACATATACGACCAGTTGCTGCATAATTGTATGTTAGACTCCGGAGCTTCCCATAATGTTATGCCCAAAATTATAATGGAGAAGCTGGGTCTCTAGATCACAAGACCTTATGGAAATCTGTACTCTTTTGATTTGAGGAAAGTTAAATGCATGGGGATGATAAAGGATCTGGTAGTTACCCTGGCACAGGTCCCGGTTAAGAGTATCCTGATGGATGTGGTTATCGCCGATATTCCCCCTAAGTATGGCATGCTGTTATCTAGGTCATGGGGAGCCAAGTTGGGGGGTTCTCTTCAGTTAGACATGACTTATGCCACAATCCCTGTGTTCGGTGGTCAGTTCACTCATTTATACAGAGAAACAAGATTAGCATATACGGTCAGTGACCCTCAAAACCCGCATAACTTCCCTATTTACATTGCGGACCAAGACCTGGGAAATTGCATCTTGTCTTTTGATGATGGTATGGATGGTTTCCTGGAGGAAATCGATACAAAGAAAGAAGATTCAAACCCCATGAAAGAAGAGCTGTGTAATACTGGTGTCTAGAAAATGTATTTTGATGGTGTTTCATCTTCTGAAGGGGCAGGTGCTGGAGTGATTTTGGTGGCACCTGAAGGTAAGTTCATTGTTCCTTTCTCCTATCGTTTGTAGTGGGACATAGATTACACTAATAATGCATGCGAGTATGAAGCATTGATATTAGGATTAGAGGCTGGAAAAAAGATGAATATAAAAAACTTGGAGGTATATGGTGATGCGGAATTGATAGTAAAACAAGTACACTGACAATACCTAGCCAGGCATCCCAGAATAAGAGCGTATAGAAATTGTTCTTGGGATATCATGGAATTTTTTTTCTCATCCGTAAATATCCATGTTATCCCTCATGCAGAGAATCTGTATGCTGATGCATTGGCAAAGGCAGCTTTGACCTTCTCTCCTCCCACGACCATCAAACTGACGTATCACATTGAAATCAGATACAAACCCTCCATACCAGATAATATCCGACACTGGCAAGTCTTTGAAGATGACGAACAAATTAAGAAATTCCTTACAGCAACAAACGAATTCTCTGAAAATCATGCTGACCAAGAAAATCAAAACGACTCGAGGTGGATCATGCAAGGAGAGGAACCTAAAGTCTTCCGAGAAAAAAATGCAGATCATCGTATGATGGTCCTTAAAAGCGATCAGATCCCCAAAGGATTAATTCCTTTGGAAAGACTTTTTGATCAGAATGATGTACCTGTAAAGTCCACTTTGCAGCCCCAACCAGAAGAAGTGGAGGACTGTGATTTAGGAACCGAAAAGGAACCCCAGATGGTAAAGATATCGAAGTTCCTCCCTCCCAAAGAGAAAGATAAGTATAAAGACTTACTCAGACAATATAAAGATGTTTTCTCCTGGTCCTATGATGAATTGAAAACGTATGACACTTCCATTATTGATCACAAGATACCTTTGAAGCCTAGGGTCAAATTGTTTAGACAAAAGCTTAGGAAAATTAACCCCATTCTGTTACCCGTGATAGAAAAGGAAGTTAAAAAACTCTTGGATGCAAAAATTATCGTACCTCTGAGATACTCCGACTGGGTAGCTAACCTAGTCCCAGTCAGGAAAAAGAACAGGGAAATCAGACTATGTGTGGATTTCCGAAACTTAAACAAGTCATCTCTCAAAGATAACTACCCGCTGCCTAAGATGGACCATGTTTTAGAAAAGGTTGTTGGAGCTAATCAAATGTCTATGATAGATGGTTTCTCTGGTTATAATCAGATCGCTATGAATGAACAAGATAGGGAAAAAACTGCTTTCACCACACCCTGGGGTACTTTCATGTATGATAAGATGCCTTTTGGTTTGATGAATGCAGGGGCCACTTTCCAGCGAGCTATGGACATCGCCTTCGTGGGAGAAAAGGACAATTTCGTAGTTATTTACCTCGACGATCTGATGGTTTTCTCCAAAACTGACGAAGAACATCTGATGCATCTAAAATAGACTTTTGAAAAGTGTCGCAGGTTTGGCCTATCCCTGAACCCAAAGAAATCACATTTCTCTATGTGGGAAGGTAAGCTTCTAGGCCATGTCGTATCTAAGGAAGGAATCAGGATTGATCCTAAAAGGATTGAAGCGATCGATACTATCACTATCCCTAGAAATATAAAAGAAATTCAATCATTCTTAGGAAAGATAAATTTTCTACGAAGGTTCATTCCTAATTTCACTGAGATTGTCAAACTGATTATAGGAATGTTGAAGAAGGACAACAGGGTAAATTGGACCACCGAGGCCAAGGCATCTTTCACGCACATTAAAAAAGTTATAAGCGAGGCACCTGTATTAGCAAGTCCGGATTATCTGAAGGATTTTCTCATCTTCTCTTTTTCTTCTGAACATACCATCGCCACGGTACTCTTGCAGAAAAATGAAGAGGGGTTCAAACAGTCGATAGCATTTTTTAGCAAAAGTCTCAGAGATGCAGAACTGAAATATGACATAATGGAAAAACAAGCATACACAATGGTAAAATCTTTGAAAGCATTTAGAACCTATGTGCTACATTAAAAAATAATCGCGTATGTGCCTACCAGTTCTGTAAAAGGCATATTAGTACAGCCAGACAGTGATGGAAAAAGAGGGCGATGGCTCGCTAAAATACAAGAATTCGATCTGGAAGTCAAGCTGACTAAATTGATAAAGGGGCAGATTCTGGCCAAAATCTTAGCCGAGTCGAATCTTAGAGCTCTTGATATTAATTGCCTGCAAAAAGAAGACAGAGACACACACCTGCACGAGCCGGATGACCAAATAGATCCAAGTAAGGTCGAGGAAAATTTCATATCGTCTGGCTGGTATAAAGACATAGTGTTCTACTTGTTAAACCTGAAATGCCCAAATGAACTATCACCAGCCAAGTGCAGAACTTTAAAACTCCATGCTGTAAAATATTGCATCGCCGAAAATCAGCTATATGGGAAGGATTCACTCGGGTTCCTGCTAGTCTGTTTGGTTGAGTCAGAAACTCCACAGGTTATAGAGGAATTTCATGAAGGAGTCTTTGGAGGACACCATGCATGGAGAGCCAAAACTTATAAGATTTTGAGAGCCGGATAATATTGGCTGAAACTATTTTCAGACGTCAATGCCAAAGTACGCGCGTGCAACCCTTGTCAAATATTCGCTGGTAAACAGAAACTCCCTGCACTGCCACTCGTTCCAGTCAAAACTAAAGCTCCATTTCAACAATGGGGTCTAGACTTCATAGGGGAAATTAATCCTCATTCTAGTTCTCAGCATAAGTGGATCTTAACAGCTACAGATTATTTTACTAAGTGGGTGGAATCCATTCCAACCAAAATGGAAACAGACTTGGTGGTGATCGATTTCTTGGAAAACAATATCTTGTCAAGATTCGGGTGTCCCCGAAAGATAGTTACCGATAATGCCCAGGCCTTCAAATCTATGGCTATGATCATCTTTTGTCAGAAGTATAATATCGTTCTCGGCCATTCCACTGCATATTACCCCCAGGGGAACGGGTTGGCCGAATCATTTAACAAAAGCCTGGTGAACATAATCAAGAAAGTACTGGATGAAAATAAAAGGTATTGGCATGTGAACTTGAAATACGCATTATGGGAAAACCACATCAGCACTAAAAGGTCCATCGACATTTCTCCGTTTCAAATGGTCTATGGGACAGTGGCAGTCCTACCTATAAACCTAACGCTGCTAGTGATGAATTTATGGCAGGATCAAAACAAAGAACCCAATCATGTAACCAGGAGAATTAACCAGCTGATCAAGGTTCAAAAACATAGGGTTGAAGTTGATGAAAAAATGTAGAAGTACCAGGATGAGATGAAAGCATTGTTCGATCTCAAGGCAAAAGACAGGGAATTCCTTCCAGGTGACATAGTACTAAGATGGGATGCAAGAAAAGAGGAAGCTGCGAAGTATGGTAAATTTGATCACCTCTGGTATGGGCTATTCAGGGTTTCCACTCCAGAGGGAAAAAACTCCTTCCTGTTGGAAAACATCGACAGAGAAGTCCTCAGCGCCCCTGTCAACGGGTGATATCTGAAACATTACATGACATAACAGTCGCCATTTTTTCAAAAAAAAATAAAACAACAACAACAACAACAACAACAACAACAACAACAACAACAACAACAACAACAATAATAATAATAATAATAAAATAAAATAAAATTTGTGTACATACATGCATTTTTATTACCCTTTGGACTTTCTGTTATTTTCTGTTCATAATTTTTAGACATATTTCTAATAAAGTTCGTATTTTATTTTTACAGGATTCGGTTGCTTGCAAAGCTAGCAGGAAGAGTAATTCACAAGGCGATGTCAGGAATAAATCGGCATGAAACATGTGATATCTAAAAGTAGATTCATAGTGCACAAAGAAAGTGAAAAGAAAAAGTAAAGGTGAGCTTTCTCAATACACATGTTATGAAAGACTGTTAAAGGAAACCAAGGTAACGTCATTCAAACTACAATATCAACTAAAGTGTTAGATAACACGATTATTGAGTGGCTTGGTAACCTTTGATTTAAAATGATTTGAATGATACACTAAAACTAAGAACATTCAGTCAAAAGTAACCATCCCCAAAGACATCTACAAGAGCCAGTCTCGAACTGTTTCGACCTTCTGTATTTTCAATCAATAAATCGCGGCCCTGTATCCTGCCTGCTTTTGGGTCTAAATTTTGACAAGCTTCCATCTTTTTATTTCATTACGAAGGAATAAAAGTTTTTGTTTTAGCCTCTTGAGTCTCAAAACATATTGTGGAAAGAAAGCGAGTCTCCACAACTACTTGATCCCCTGCTAAGCGAAGGAACGTTTAGAGCGATCCTAACTTTCCTAGGTTTTTCAACAACATCGGAAGAATCAAAGCTTGCTCAAACAGGATGCCCCTTAAAAAATTATTTTCCTTGTCTCCCTAAGAACGAAGGTGTTGTGAGGGTTAAGGGAAGATTGGTACCAAGTAATCAAAGTAAGTTGACAGACCTATGATGCAAAATATTACATAGATATCAGCCCTGATACAAACTGATTGCCCCCATCTTCGTGCTCAAAAAATAAATTATGAGACAGGTGGTGAAAGGAAATTCAGAAATGATTTCCCCCACTTAGTCCAGGAAGATGATGAAAGGAAATTCAAAAATGATTGCCCTCGTCTTAGCATTTAAATGCATAAATATTTTCCGAAGTGGTGAAAGGAAATTCAGTAAAAGGGGCCAGATAACTTCACCGGGGTACTGAATAGGCTCGCTGGCAGTGAAGCAATGCCTGAGATATCTGTAAGGCTGTTATACATGAATATCACTCTACTCTGGTAACCAATGCTTTCTAAAACCTGATCCACATCCCAAATTCAGATGGGACTTCCCGATTAAAAATATATAATCTGATTCTTTTGATGCAAGCCGAGGGTCACAAGATCTATTGAGTCTCCTAGGGTCGTTTCGATTGTCTTAAAACATACCCAAAGCTAGTAGTGGGAAATGGAAAATTGTGGAAGGGACTACAACTGTGTTTGAAAAGAGTATCTGATTTTAAAAAACTTCTCGAGGTAAATAACAGAGTCTTTTCCCTCCTTCGACCCTTTTTCCTTGGAAATTTTCTGCCTGATTGAGCTTTTGACTCCATTTACCCAATATTGGCACGTGGTCTACTGTTCTTCCCACCTCACAGGAAGGAGGGATCCCTAGTTGGAGCCTATGTTAGAGCTGCCCTTGTTTTTTAACCCATCACAATTTTCATTTTTGATACTTGAAATTTAAAGATGGCCTTATTTTCCCCCTGAGATTTTGAAAACTCTGCAACCTTGTCACATGAGTAGCGATGATTTTCTACTCTCGAAACAAGTCTACTTTTGTAAGAACGTTCTCTCTTTTTGTTCTACTTCGGGATCTCGCAAGTTGGATACTATAATCCATCCGTTCACACGTCCCGAGTCATGAAAGGGAGAGTCGTTTTAAAGTTTCACTCAAGACAGTAACTAGGGTAGAATCTTTTAACTCATGATTAGACGTCGTCGGGGTTTCGCGCCTCGGCATTCGCCAAGTTCGAATATTTTTATAGCCCCGAGAGCCGAGAACACGAAGTCATATCCGGGTAACCCATGTCAAGGATCAAAGGAAAAAAGCTAACTATGATAAATGTTGTTCTCGACATTTCTCCACTCGGCACTAACTTTTTCAAAAGTCACAGCAACTAATCCCCGACTCATGAAGGCACGATGTAATTATAACATGATTAATTAATCACCTAATCCAAGATTTTCTTCCCCTTAATTAAATATTAATTATCGCCATCTCGCGGTTTCGCGACTCGGCATACTAATCTCCTAAAAACTTATCTTCGAAGTTCTGAGTTGTGATACGACAAATAAAACGATTATAAAATTAATTATTGCCTCAAATCGCGATTACCTTTGATTAAACCAAACTCGGTCCTCGCAGTCTCGGGAGTTGGAAACTCAAAATGTTAACAGAAAATTTATGAGATAACGAATAGCGAGAAATTTATTAACATGGACATATTTGGATTAATTAAGTTAAATCAAAACTTATCCCAAGTTTCGATGCTTGTACGATTCTCGAAGGAGAATTTTCACTCCATATGCCAACTGACTTTTAAACCACCAAAATTTATGACATTAATGGGAAAATAGGGTAAATCTATGTGTAAGATCGGATTTTTACGACATAAATTTATTTCTAATTTCAAATTGACAGGATTGTTTTGAAAGGTACCGTTTTTTCAAATATATGCAAGAGTTGCGTTTCATTATGCATTTTTCATAGCACGCAGAGCTCATCACTTTTGAGTAAACTAAATTCTGTATGTATACGCAGTTCTATTGCAGAAGAGATAAAACGCAAGATTCAGCCATGGCTCCGCGGAAAGCAGCAAAGGTGAATGTTGAGGTCACAGGACAAGGCTCGGATAACGTCTCCGATACTTCACCCCGAAGTGTCAATTCTATCCCAAACTGGTCATTTGTTTCAGACATTCTGCAGTCACAATTGGTAGATTATTCAGACGACTCCGACGGAAATGAAAAAGATGATCTCAACACCAAATATAAGATAGTCATCCAATCCGGTATGCATAGAGTAGAAGCCATACCACGGTTGCTCCCATATTATGACATGATCTGATGGGCGTTAGATCACGTAGACATACTGACCAGGACTATCATGAACGGGCAACGAGTCACTGTCGGGACTTTTAGGCCAGAGCATATGAAAACCATGTATAAGCTCCTGACGACGTATGACTACACATACGACACCACGTTCCTAGAGGAATTCAAAGAAAAGGAGTGCATCTAGTATGATAAAACCATGCCAGGTTTGATAAAGGATTGGGTTTCATGTGCCGCGAAGTTCAGGGTTAATGACCAAGGTGTTTATTTGATCGCCTCTTTGGAGACATAGTATAAATATGTGGCCATGATGACATGTCGGCTATATGGGAGAGAGGACACATCGCATTTTATCCTTGCATGGGTGCCTCTAATGTTTCAGGCCGCAGAAGGTTGCTCTTTTAATTCGATAAAGATACTTTCGGATAGTTTGGCCAATCGGGTCACAGAGTACCGGGAGCAGAAAGAAAATGGGAGGCCATCCTCATTCTTCATGTCCGCATACATTATAGATGCGATATGTTCCATGACACCTTTCCCATTGATGATATGGGGTTGGACTCCAACCCAAGATAAACCCATACATGTATATCATGACAAACTATGGGAAAATAAAGCAGAAAAGTTCACATATGAAATTTTTAATTGGGTGATGGTGCCCCTGCATGTCTCCATTTTTGGGCACCCACCACCTCGTATCTCGGACAACATTGCAAAAAATCTGAGTGGAATAGAGGATTGGTATGTGAAGGTAGAGTTTTCATATTTTAGAGTGTTCGGGGCTTCTGTTCCCCCTCATGCGCTGCCATTGTTCTTTCCTGACAAGATGGCTTGTTGAGAGGTCGCCTGACAGATGGTAATTGGCGGGGTGAGTAAATAAATCAAAGGGTACTCAAAGAAGGTATGGCCTTCTTATCCAATTCAGCTGAATTCTTATTCTTTGTTAGATTTCGGGCATGCCAAAGCCGAGGCTACAGCCCTGGAAGACCTAAGTTTGGTCTCCATCGAATATAAGAAACATGATCCATAGAGTGTTGTGAGAAACCATTTAGCTAATTGTGGGCTCAAGATATTTGAGCATGAAAATTCACCCCCAAATGACGTTTTCCGAGGGGTGAGGTCTTATGAAAGTGCTATCCCAGATCCAATCCTTGGCACCCGAAGACACAGCCTCTGTATTGAGATTCCAGGAACATAGACGAAGCTATCTCCCCACTGTGTTGGGAGGTTCGGGTGTTTCCGAGATGAAACAAAAGGATGCTAAAGGTTCTGAAGACACAATTCCTAACCTTGGAAAACACCAGGAGGGGGAACAAACGAGGAATCCCGAAGCAGAGGTAAAGACTCCGGACTTGCCAAGGAAACAAAATCTGGAGGCTGAAGTAAAAACTCCGGACCCGCCAAGGAAACAGAAGCCGGAGACTGAAACAAAGACTCTTGGACCGCCAAAGAAGAAAAATCCTATCGATACTCTAAGAGAATCGGCAAAACAAATCGGAGAACCCATCACCTCGGTCACACCCTTGCAGTCGGCATAGGGAAATGTCAATGAGGGATGGATATTTAATGAAGAACTGAGGCCCATAAGAGCAGAAGAAATCCCTCCAAATGAGTTCTTATTTGATAAAAAGAGGAAGGCGGTAGTAAAAAGAGAGTTCTATCAAGAAGGAGGGTCTACTGTGAAAAAATATAAAATCATGACTGATGGTAAAGATAAGAAAAGTGACCAACTCGCCACTAAAATCGCAGGAACACTGGGAGCATATGCTTCGGCAAATCAATTCTCAGTTGGGATTTTGAAGAACCAACTAAAAAGGAAGAATCGCCTAATCAGTACCCTCGAGGCTAGATTGGCTACATCCGCGAAAAACACTAAAGGTCAGGCTAGCATGGAAATAGAACAGGCTAGAGTGGCCAACAAAAATTAAATAGAGGTGCTCAAGTCCAAGCTTGAGCAAGCACAGTTGGTGGTCCGAGATGGTCAAGCGCAGGTGAGCCAATAGAGAATTTTGATTGAACAGTTGCAGGCTCGGGTAGAGATCGCCGAGAGCAGAGAGATAGACATCGGGATATTTAAATCCCAATCTAGCGAGATTCAGAGCAAAATCTTTTCGGCACAACAGAATTTTCTCGCCAGGATAGGAGAGATTCGGGAAAATTGTCTGTTGGTAAATCAGGTTTCCGAGAACCTGACTGCAAGAGAAAGGGATGCAGGAGAGGCTCGGGTCGCCTTCCAGGAGGCAGTGATAGCTATGAATAATAGAGTTTCGGCAAGTGCTACCGGGCTTGCCATCCCAGAACAAACCAGAGGTAATATACTGTTGAAGGATTGGGAGCAGAGCATTGCCCTGGGCAAGGAGCAAGCTCAAAAGGTAATCAATTCTTACGAAGAAACTTTTAATTCCATAGAAGGTGAGCTGTTGGGTATGGAAAGTGGAGGCGATGCAGAAGCATTGATGCAAATGAATGTGGAACAAATCTCACTTGATTTGAAAGAGAAAGATGAGAGAGATTCGGCCGATATCTCTCGGATAGATATGGTAGACATGGCTCAAGTTGATAAGCACATGATCAAACCCAACACGCAGCTAAGTGCCCTTGACATCATCGGTGCACAAATGGAGGACAAGATACAACAGTTAGCCTGATAATGTTACTTCGTCGAGGCCAACTATCAAGCAGAGCCTTCATGGCTCGTATCTCAGCTTGTGGAAAGATGTATCGCCTGCGCCGAGTCCGCGCGAAGACAAGCACCTAGCACTAAGTGAAGACAGAGTAGGGGAAATGAAGCGATTGCTCTCCCCTCTGTCATAACTGAAATTTTGCGACTATTGAGATTCTACCTTCTTTGTAAAAATTGTATAAATATACCCCAGGAAGAAATAAACAGGACTGGACCCTTTTTGAGATTTTGTAAGAGAGTTTTTACATTGAGATTTAATACAAGCAGATCCGAGATTCTCAATTCCGTCACTACTGTATTACAAGTTTGCTTTCTTGTTCCTCATTTTTTAATTTCAATTCATATTCGTAATTGATGTGCTTCATTATACTTTAGTACGACCACTACTATAACGAATAAATTTGGGTTTTCTGTAATTGTTTATTGTCTTTCCTCTACACCAACTATCAGCAGTGTAAGACCAATCTGCAGTTTCAGAATTCTACATGTATTTTTTGTTACATCAGTTATTTTCTTACATATTTTCTTCTTCTGTTTACTTCGTGAGATTTTCCCCTGGTAGTAACTTGACACCGTAAACGGCTCAATGCTTTTCTCCCATCTCGCCCCTTTTTAAAATATAATACAGTTACAGGAATGAGCCTTAGATTCACATTCGTATTCTGATTCTGCAACTGTAAGTTCTCTTTTACAAGACTAAACTGTGACATCACTTAACCTCTCTTAAAGTTTTTCCTACCTGCGTTGTTCCCCCATGACAGTTCCTGTACCAACTCAACCTAATGTTGAACACGGGTTATTGAATCAAACACACATCACTTTAAACCTCTTTAACACCATGCTTAAAATGGAAACTAACCGGGCCAAACTTGAACAATCATGGGAAACCATTGAATGAGACATAACTGTTCAGGAGCAGTTCGAAGCCAGACAACCCCAACGAAGAAATCTCCCCTAAGTTCTTTCTCCATGGTTGACACCTTCCCTTCTCCATATCTTAACCACTTTCAGATGACTTGACACTATACTTTTGAGCCTTAAGTACAGACTCAGGAACAACACTCTCCTCCATTTTATGACCTAAGTTTCTGGATTTTTCTTTTGGAGAGGTTTTTTTAACAAGGCTTTGAATTCTTTCAATTTTCCAAGTACTTCATCTTTTGACTTCAAGAAATATACCCAAGTTTTACGAGAGTAATCATCAATAAATGATACATAGTATACATACCTTATTAGAAAGGTTTATGGTATTGGACCACATACATATGAGTGGACAAGTTCCAAAATTCCTTCTGCTTTACTATCTCTCTTTGGAAAATGATTCCTTGTGTTCTTTCCTTGTGCACATCCCTTTCATACACCTTCATGATAAACCTTTAGTTCTAGTAAACCTGTAAATACCTTTCTAAAATATGGTAAGGCTTTGTAGTTGATGTGATCTAGACTTCTATGCCAAATTTCACATGGACTTTTAGTAGAATGAGTTAAGGCTACATCTGAGTGACCCTTTAACTTGTACAAAACACCTTCTTCGATTCCAATAACAACTGCATCTTCTATAGTTTTTCCTTTAGACCACATAATAACTTTGCCATCTACGAATGCAACCATGAAACATTTCTTATCTACAGAAGAAATAGAAAGTGATTTCTTTTTCAAACCTGGTACATAGAGTACATCCTTCATTCTCATCGGAGTTCCTGAATCAAGTTTGTAGGTGGATTCTCCCAATCCTTTCATTGAGTACTGATAATCATCTCCAAGTGAAATGTTCTGGGAGTATTTTTTCTCTACAAGATTGGAGAGAGTGTTCTTTTGACCTGTCATGTGTTTAGAGGAACCACTATCTATGAGCCAAGTATGATTTCCAGGTGTCACAGATCCTGAGAGAGCAAAAAACAAAACATATTATTCAATATCTTCCTTAGCTAACTTCTTGGGTGGTTGATCATCCTCAACTGCATGGGAAGGATGTATTTTTTTATTTCTCCTCTTGTATTCTTCCCTTTTGGTAGGACAATTCTTAGCAATGTGTCCCATCTTATCACAATGATAACATTGGTAGGAGGAGAAATATTTTTTCCTTCTTTGACCTTTATGATATTTTTGGAATCTCTTTGGAGAGTGAGAATATTTATGAAATTGAGTCTCCTTTTGAAAATGAGACTTTCCCTTTCCATTCTTAGCATGAGAAACTAGGACTTGATCTTCATCTCTTAATAGAACAACTTCTCGGTTAGCCACTCTTGCTTCTTCTTGAACACATTCTTCACATAAAGTGTCAAATTGGAGTTTCTCTTTTCTTGCACAAATAGTTTGTATGAAGGAATCCCAAGGTATTGCAAGACCATTAAGATTTATCATCATGAGTTCATATTCATCTAACTTTTCTCTAATTTCCTCTAATTGTTCCTTGAATTGAGAAACCCTGGAGAAATAGTCTTCAATTGTTTCTCCTTTTTGCATTCTTGTATTCTTGAGTTGGGTTCTCAAGTTCATATTATGGTTGATGTTCCTTCCTTCATACATTTTGGTTAGGGAATCAAACATATCTTTTGGATTATTCTTAGAAGACACTTGAGGGATCAAGTGGTCTTTAATAGAATTTGCAATTATTCTTTTATCCCTAATCATATCCTTATTTAACTTCTCTTTGCGTTCATCTTCTTCAGGCTCTGGTACATTTTCTTTTATGATTTTTTCAAGGTCATTCTCTTCAATAATGAGTCCAATTCTATACTTCTAGGAACAAAAATTTTCCACACCTTCTAACTTGTCAACAAGATTGGTTCTTGTAGACATCTTGACCTAGATATAAGAAAATGACCAGAAAATGAAGCTAAACTTACTAGGAGATGCACTAGACTGAGGCGAATTTGATGGAGAATATCATTTCTAAAAATTCCAAGTTTTACCCCTTGAAACTTGATCTACGCAATTTTGGACTGGTGTTGGTTTTGGTTTCCTAGTTTTTTAGGTTTTCTAGTATGAGTCAAAACTAGGGTTTGAATTTTCAGAGAATCCAATCACTGAAATGGTTCACTCAAGTTGCCAAAAGATGTGCTAGGGAAAGGAGCACTTCCCAAGGTGGTCTTTGGTCAAAAATTCATCTTCAGTAAAAATCCCTAATTTCCTTGTATGACAACAAAAACATCTATATACCCAGTGAAATACGCTCTATTCAATATATCTCTAATCCCATGTTAAGTTTTTACTACTGTTATTAGGTTATTTCCAAATTTCATGAGCATTAAATGCATTTTCAAAACAACATTATAAGGAGGATCACTGAAAGAAACACAATCAAAAGGTACACAACATTTTATCCTAGGAAACCCTCATGGGGAAGAAAACCCAACAAAACTTCCTCAATAATTGATTTCCAATACAATGCGAAGACTAAGAACAATACCAAGCATTCACCTCTCTTCTCCTTCGTTAGAATTCTTCCTTCAACTGCAATTGTCTTCAAGATATGCGCACTAGATGAGTGAGTGAGTGTGTTCAAATGAGACACCATCCTCACATATAAATACAATTTGTGAGGTGGTTCTAGGGTTGTGAATCTTCACTTGGTGGAGCCAACTTCTCCTAGAAGTGGCTAAAACCACTTTACAATTACTAGGGGCCAAATTTACAAATACCAACATACAAATACATGTTTACCAATCCACAAAAGGGGATTTGATCTTATACAAGACCCTACTTAATCAATCCACAGAAGGGGATTTTATCTATATAATAATGACTCAAATATAAGTAGAATATTCTTCGAAGTTACAATAATTCAACACCCATGGTATAAATTTTGCGTGATTCCAACACCCGGAGCTCAAGTTATGGCCTCCTCAATATTAACACTCAACCACCATCGATTGGATGTCTTGGTAAAATCTTAGCCCCTGATCTTGGATTCTCCCTCCTTTAGTTCAAAATTTGACTTTTATTGTAAGTCCCATCCCACATGCATGGGGAAGTTAGAGTTTTAGTATTATATAGTACTAAGTGTTTCATACACTTAGTAATAAAAATTAAAGAGAGAATATGGAGCTTAGTGGGTCAACCTCCCTTAGAAAATTGATGAATAAAATAATAATTTTTCGTTCCAATCCAATGTCCAGCTCACACCTAGTCACCCTGATGAGTCATACATTCAAAATTCACCACGCTTCATCACCTAATAAGTTACCACATGTCATCAATGATGAGATGCGACATGTATTCATCTGATAGGTAAAAAATCTACCATGTATATCCAATAAGAGTGTGCCATGTGTCTTCAATAAAACCACACCATGTTTCTCCCTCCATAAGTTTCCATGTGTCACATTAGTTAACTTCCATGCCAATCCAGTTGTAGGTTTCCACTTGTCATATTTTCATAGGTCTCCATGTCAGAGGGTTTAATTGGTTTATAATTTAAATAATTTAAAATGGGTTAAGGTAGGATTTTCAAAAGGGAGAGT
>JZKD02S1674128.1:557292-571865 GCA_000966675.3 Picea glauca | reverse complement strand
GGGGTGGGATTCAACTTAGTCACTCCTGGCAGACGAGAACAAGAGTTCTCCTATTGAACCTCCTCTACACACTCTATGCGGAGGAATTCGACTGCACTCTATGCAGGAATCTCCTGTTTCAATCAATAGAATGAGCGAAACTTATTCTCTCCTTTCCCCCAGATTTCTAATCTGCCATGAGATCACATATGCAGCATAAATAATGAAAGCATAACAAGAAGCAAGCATACAACAACATAAAGTTAACAGTATACARAGAATAATCACAGCCATGAMATTTGAATCAATTTCYTCTATTAACTCAATATCTGTACATGGGGATTTTCCACYAGCTCTCTGCCTGTTCTCCTTCCTTCTCCTCAATGCTAAYRCTRRTACTGAMTCTACCMCCCTWWTYCAATAATACAAAGGAGGGTGTCTTTATCCTGTTTTCCCTCTCAAAAGCTAAATTGTCAAATCTAAACTTAATGGTCCTATCTACCTGCACTAAATCTACTCTCTCTGCATTAAATCTAATAAGTATCTCTGCTGTACAAGGACGAGAGCTTATCTTCTCGCGGTCTATTTCAGTATACAAGTACACCTAAATATGGATGCTTTTATATAAACGGCGGCGCTCATCAAAATGGTTAAAACCGTGATGTTGGCGTCATCCTGCGGTCTTTTCCTTTCTCTAAATGCAACCTCGAGTAACGAGGTGTGGATGCTCCTGAATCATTGATCCTATAGCGGATTACATGGAGGTTCATGTTAGCTTGAGTTTTCAAACATGTATTCTCTGTAAAGACCAAATATGTCAAAATTTTCCATTTCATATTATGAGGACACTTGATCAAGGTATACTTAGGATTTCACTGACAAGCAATCGAGTGGTCCATTTGTTTTTGCAGCTACTTGACTGGCTTCATTGGCATTTCTGTTTTACCTAATTCAACAAAATTATCAAGTAGATTAGGGTAGGTAGATGGGTGCAAATAAGTTCAGTACTCTGAGCATATTTCTAGTTTAAGTTTCAGATTGCATTTTAGTTTTTCAGTTCAAGTGTGATCCAAACTTCAGTTTGCAATGAGTTTTGATTTCAGTTCAATATTTTCAGCTACCAGGGATTTTGTAGCAGATCGGGTTGCACATTGGGGAACAACCCAATGGATAAGGCATTGATTATCAAGTTCCCAGAGATTATCAGTTCTAGACACCTCCTTTAGAGCTATCTTCCCCAGGTGGAGCCTATGTTAGAACCCTATATAATAGGGAATCAGTATTCTGACTGATATCTATTTCAGGCATGGTTATGGTGCATAATGAAAATGTGAAATCCACATAAATCTCTCAATTCACCTCAGCTGTTATCAAACATGAGTTTTTGTTTTCGATAGTTAAAGAGTAGACTCTCATGTTATGTTAGCTACCGAAAGAGAGAGATTTTAGTCGCTTAGAACCCAATTTTTGTGTACCCTTAGCTAACGAAATCATGTAGTTAGATTAAAAAATAACACAGATGACTTGTGGCGCATAGAAAAAATGTGAAGTTATTTTAAATTTTTGCCCAAAATTTTGGGCCCGTAGGCCAGTCTTCAGTCCTCGAGCCACGCACCTGCAGTGATAAACACACAATACATGGGTTAACAACAAATCAAGACACCATATCAACTCAAATCTAGTACCCAAGTTCCAACACAAAGGCACATGGAGGAGAAGCCCACTTTCCTAAAGAGATCAATATACCATATTCAATATGTGCACCCAGGTGTCGACTAGAATTTATGTGTCAAGTAATGGCCAGGCGTTGACAACGAATGTGTGCAGGTTCGGATCATGATGCGCCATCTGTAATGGAGATCATGTTTCAACTAGTTGTGTAGTTTCATGGATGAGCCCGCAAGTGTGATGGGCGCGTCTTATCAATTTTGCCATTTTTGCTGCCTGTGCAAGGATATAGGTGGATTTTCGATCATATGTTTGAAGATCATGCCAATGCCCAAATTAAAATGTTAATGAACTAATTGATGGTAACCGGAGTTTTAAAATGAAGTAGAGATAGAACACTATAAGGAAGCCAAATAAAAATGCCAGATGCAAAGGTCATTCGTGATTAAAATGCATGCACAGTTCATGAAGGGTTACATTAAAAGAAGGCCATAGAACTCGAAGAAATCTATGACTGGAATGGACAACACAAATGTGTATTCTTACATTTCAATTATTGTGTTGTTCTTCTACTTTTCCCCCGACAATTATTATTGAAGTCCGTAAACTGATGCAGTCTGGTTTTGTGGATGCGATTGCTAAAGTTGGGCTGGTCAAATTCCTTTTTGACCTTTTCTGGGTTGGAATGTTCTATCACCTATATAACCAACTAACCACCAATACCCTGGAGCGGGTTACACCACTCACCCATGCTGTTGGCAATGTATTGAAGAAAGTGTTTGTTATTGGTTTCTCAATTATTGTGTTTGGTAATAGGATTTCAACTCAAACAACTATTGGAACACGCATTGTTATCGCTAGTGTTTCTATCTACTCTTTCATCAAGGCACAGTTGGGAGAAGAAAAAAAAATAAAGGCAGTGCCTTCGAGTCCAAGAGCTTCGTAGGAGGCATATCTACTATTTAGTGAAGTGTCAAGTGGGCTTTGAAGTGGATGAGACGTTGAGACCTGATCTCATCTACATTCAATTAGGTCACTTACGGACCATCTTTCCCCTGAACCCCTACAAGAAAATAAGGACTTGTATTTTGATCTTTTGAGTCTTCATTTTATTGAGCTTATCCGCATGATGAAGTGCACAGAGGATTTGGTGTTTTCTCAGAAAGAACTAACAACTTTTGGAAAGCAGGGCAAATATGTTGACAAATTAGAAGATTGGCAAGACTCTAGAAAAGGTCTATTGTCTCCGAGGAGCAGGTTGTCAAATTAATTGTAGAGACACCATTCCCAGATAATATTGTCATAGCAATCAATCACTCTATTTTTGTGAAAGGGAATCAAATTAATTTTGAGATTGGACCTGATGGTGTAGAGGGCAGTCAACTTTACCCTGATGTGAAATAAACCACTGTCAAATTGAGACTACTTAGGAAATGATTCGATTGGTGGGACTGTTTGCAACACTTTCAAAACTAAGAGGATGTTGCCATGTTTTTGAGGGTTAAGTAAAATGGGTTGTTCTATTTTGATAACAGTTATAGGTTTTGCCCATTGGCTCAACAATATATTGGGATCACCGTCAAGAAGACACTTTAGAGGTTTCAGTTGATGAATGATGTATGTTTTGAAAAGGTGATGTCGGTTGTTGGAAAGCATCAAGTTTTGGTCTTTGTGCATTCCAGGAAAGTAACAACAAAGACAACCTGTGCTATAATAGATGCAGCGCTTGCAAATGACACACCTGGACATTTTCTGAAGGAAGTCAGTGCGCCCTCCGAGAGATTCACCAAACAGAGATTGAATCGGTGAAAAACAATGATTTGAGCGATCTATTGCCGTATGGTTTTGTAACCAATCATGCAGGGATGGCCAGAGCAAATCAAACTTTGGTAGAATACCTTTTTGTTGATGGCCATATTCAAGTTTTGGTGTCTACTGCTACTCTTTCATGGGGAGTAAATCTTCTTACTCATACTGTTATTATATAAGGAACTCAAATTTACAAATCCTGAGAAAGGTGCATGGACTGAACTCAGTCTGTTATATATTATGCAGATGCTTGGTCATGCAGGAAGGCCACAGTAAGATTCCTATGGAGAAGAAATAATAATAACAAAACATAACACTTGGAAGGAGGTGGCAGAGTATCCCTATTTTCGAGGCATCCAAATAATACCAATGGCATAGTATCCCAGCGTTTAGGCATTGGTTGAACCATATAGCAGACATGAAGTTCATTTACAGGAAACACATGGTAGTTAAATCACAAGTGGAAGAGATTTCCTATATTTCAGCCAGTGGTTAGAGCACCGTTTCTCCAACTGCCAACACAACATCAACAACCTTCCAGTTAATTCGGGACAACCAAGCAACAGTTTCTAAATTTAGTTTCCCTTTAATTTACTGTTTGTTTTGTTTTAGGAGACAATTGACAGGTGTCATGCAGTATTGTAACTGTTTTCTATTTTTAGAAAGCAGAGTTAGAGCTTGAATCTTTTGAAGGGTGAGGAATTTTTTCTTAGATATGCACATGTAAAAAGATGAGGGGGGAGGACTTGTGTGAAGTTTTTCCCTTTTGGCTGGACTGTGGGCCTTGCTACTCCAGGATATTTTTGTCTATAATTTTTGAATGACTAAACAGTAATAGAGAAAACGATTTACAGGATTCTTGTGTAGTAGCGTTGGTGGTGTGTTCCTTGTCTGTTTTTAGTTATCCTTCTACTATCATTCAAGAAATTTCATTTCTTATTATTGAAAGAGGGAAATGGAGAATAATTTATGCATGCATACTCTTTGTCCAATTTTTCAATAATCTATATGTTATTCATTCGAAGCTTTACAAAGGAATTCTTAACTGCTCCTCTGTTCAGTGGATCTCTCCCTTTTCAACTTATTCATAGGCACTAAATCTAAGATGATCCAACAATTGTTACTATCTTTCCCTGTGGAGACATTTACCTCTAGATCTGATTTGATCATTATCTTATAAACAGACCCCATAGCCCAATGGTGATCTGAGAAACTCGTGAACCACATCCTCATCTAAATATTTCAAAAATCCCAACCTTATACTTTCATAGCTAGCCTAACATCCATCCCATACAAACCAAGTTAAATCGAAAAGAGAGAGCCCTCTCTGAGTCTTGGAGGGCTAGATCCAAGACTCCAAGTGGTTTGAGGTTACCTCTGTGACTGCCTCCGCAGCCTTGGGAAAATTACATAGTGATAACAGAGTGTACTATAAGTCAAAGTGGATAAAAAATATATTATTTAAATAATAAATTTAATGGATAAATTACTAATTGGGAAAGTGGTTAGAAGTTAGTTAACCATAAAATAAGGAAAGTGGGTTAAGATGGTTAAAAATGATTAAATTGATCTATTACTGATTCACCCACCCTCTTAGTAATCCAAAAATTGTTATCAGAGCCAATTCCTTCAGGAAACAGTTTAACCACTGGAAGGAGATCATGGATTATTCTAAGAATGGAGTACCAATGTTTAATGGTCAGAATGGTTTTAAGTATGAGATGTGGAGCATAAGAATGAAAGTATTTTTATAGGCACAAAGACATTATATTTGGCTATCAGTTTTTATAGGATATGATAGTTCAAAAAGGGAAAATACTGCAACCAAGAAGGAATTGAGGAAGAATAACAAAATAGCAATGGATTTCATCTAGGAAGGATTACCTTGAGTGTTACAAATGTCATAACTATGTACACATAGCCAGTGATTGTAGAAGCATGATCGACACTTCCATGAAAGAGAATACTGATATCATATATAAGAAAGTATGGATAAGAAAACAAGTAGAAGAACAGGTGAAAAAATACCAGGTAGCAGAGATTGCAAGTTTGGAAATAAAATGAGATGAATAAAATTCTACACAGAAAAAGATAGATGTCAGATACAAAAAGGTTTGGAAAATCACTGAAAGAAAGGAAGGACATGTAAATAAGGAACATGTTCAAGAGATTTTACTTTCAGGCATTGTAGTGAAATATGAATCCACATATAGAAAGAAAGAAGCCATATCTCAAAGAGATAATGAATCTACCAATGAAGATGATGATTAATACACATCAAAGAAGGAATTGTTCTGAGCCATCCAGCTTAGAGACTCCCATGTAATATGAATATTAGACAGGGGGAGTCTATACAATAGTTATGACAAAACAAAGAACCATCCTTTGAGAATCTTGCAGAGTTTGAGAAGACAGGTTCAGAGTAATCAGTTAGCATAAGTACAATTTGATAGATTAATCAAGACTTGTGATAGTATAGTGATAAATGGGTCATCATTATGGATAGTTGCACAAGTATAGTATTGGAAAGTATGAACAGAGATGGATTCGTAAGAACACTTAGCAGGTTTGGAAAGATATATGATAGTGGGTGAGAGCATGGATTCATATATTGGTTCAGAGAGTGGTTTAGAGACAAAGGAACATTATCATAATGGATGATAATTACACAGAAAATGGACCGAACAATGCTAATGGATTCCATATTGACAGATATATTTTGGACACATGTAGTGCATACATCAGTTTACATTCAAAACAAAGTAATGCTCAGAAACAACAATGACAAAAATCCCTATGAACTATGGATAGGAAGCACAAACAACAACCTCTACATCAAGGTAACTCAAGATATGTCAAAGAAACCAAGGAATTTTTATTTCTCAAACTAAGTATATCAAAGAAATGCTAAAGAGATTTAGAATGGAAGATTGCAAACCAATTACCACTCCTATGCAAACCAGTTGCAAGTTGAGAAAATATGATGATTCAAAGTCTATAGACCAGAGGAAATACATGTCAATGATTGGTAGATTACTATATGTTACAACATCCAGACCAGATGTAATGTAGGAAGTTGGACAGGTGGCACGATTTCAAGCAACACCAAAGGAATCACATGTATTAACAGTAAATAGGATTTTCATACATCTCAAAGGAACAAAAGAGTTTGGATTATGTTATCCAAAAGGAAAGGATCTATCACTTATTTCCTACATAGATGCAGATTGGGCAGGCTGCATTGATGACTGATGAAGCACCAATGGAGCAACGTTCTACTTGGGTGAGTGTTTAGTATCTTGGCTAAGCAATAAAAAATCATCAATATCCTTATCTACAACCGAGGAATAGTATATTGCAGAAGCAACATGTTGTACACAGGTTCTATGGATGAAACAAAAATTTGATAGATATATAGGTTGAGTATGATGAGCCATTCCAATCTATTGTGATAATACAAGCACCATCAATATCTCAAAAAACCTGGTGATGCGCTCCAAGACGAAGCACATTCAAATTAAGTATCACTTTCTATGGGAACAGGTTGTAGAGAAGAACATCAGAGTTAAATATGTGGGAACAAAATAACAAGTGGCATACATATTTACAAAACCGCTTCCACTGGAAGCCCTTGAGTATCTTCGCCAGAGACTAGGAGTAATTTCTACTCCAAAATGAATGCTTTTGAGTGCTTATATTATATGTCTTAGATGGACACGAGGAAGCACCATAAATAGGACAAAGGGGGAGAGATTTATCAAATGAAAAGGTAAATTCTTGGAGAGATATCATAGAGGCATGTTTCCAAGGGGAGCGATTGTCATAAGGGAATAATGAGCGATATGACTTCAGAGTGATACCCTTTGTCAAAAGGGGGGATATTATTCATATGAAGGGAGAGAGAGTAATCAGAGGCTTATAAACACAAAGAAAAATCAAAGGCATGTAGACATGGGGAACAACCCCAAGGAGAGTTGATTCAGGGGGAGAAACCCCAAAGGGAGATACCCTTTGCAATTGATGTCAAAAAGGGAGAGATAGAAATATTTATGAGGAGTATAAGAATGAATGTTATCATGACTAAGTCTTTCCATCAATGTTGGTGTTTCCATCAATGCTAAAGGGGGATATTGTTAGATAGTTGGCTTAGGTTGATGGATATTTGGTATGGATTGTTGGTTGTGATTGATGTCAACCATTGGAGAGTGATATTGTAGATTGATGTCAACCCTTGGAGAAAGTCCGGTAGCGAATTCCGGTAACACAAAGGTTTGGGTAATGGAACCAATGTTGTTTCATTTATAATGGTATGATTTTTAATATATTTGAAGGTAAGACTATTCTATATGGGTATTACATGTCATGACATTTCCAGTGGTATGTGGAAATTCACATAGCTCCTCACGGTTAGAGAGTTATGGCCATGTGAAGTTGGAGAACCCAGGTTTTTGTAATGGACCCAAGTTTGTTTGATGGATAAGGGTATGAGTTTAGATATATTTTCAGGTAATACTATTCTATATGGATAGTACATGTCATTCCATTTTCGGTGGTATGTGGAACATCACATAACTCCTCACAGTTAGAGAGTTATGGCCATGTGAAGTTGGAGAACCCTCATGAGTCATCTATAAGCCCTAAAAGGTCAAAGTAGTCAAAGTGGTTTAAGAGATTTTTAGAAGGTAAATAATAAAGTGAAGTGATGATTGTACTATAATTCAAAGTGAATACAAAAAAATATATTTAAATAATAAAGTTAATGGAGAAATTACTAAGTTGACAAGTGGTCAGAAGTGGGTTAGCCCTAAAATAAGGAAACTGGTTTAAGATGGTTAGAAGGTAACCCCTTGAGGTAAAATGAAGTGATGAGTGTACTATAAGTCAAAGTGGATACAAAATAAATTATTTAAATAATAAATTTAATGTATAAATTACTAATTGGACAAGTGGTTAGAAGTTAGTTAACCCTAAAATAAAGAAAGTAGGTTAAGATGGTTAAAAAGGATTAAATTGCTCTATTACTGATTCACCACCCCTCTCAGTAATCCAACATAGAGGAGGTATAAGGAGAGTGGATATTTCAAAACTAATTTGAAGTGTGGGATGAGATGAAGAGAGTTTATAAAAATAAGTAAAGGATGTGTACCATGATTCCGAGACAATTCATGGTTCCAAGAGTTCTCAATTCCAAGAAAATTTAACTTTTTCCCACATTGAAGAAGCACCTTTTAAGACATTGCTTAAACTTTAAACCTGGATATATTGAGCATAAAAACTCAGATTTTAGATCCAAAAAATGTGTGGAGAATATTATATCATGGAATACACAATGAACTCATAATGGTTCAAAAATTTTCATCATCTGATATCATTTTATTATTATTATTATTCGAGGAGCAGGAATGTATAGGTGACCAAATTTTGGTCAACAGTACATTGAGGCTTTGCATTGAATTCAAGAAGTTGAATAAGGTGATTGTGAAGAAAAATTATCCTTTGCTAAGGATAAATGATCTTTTCGATCAACTAAAGGATGTGTTGAGTGCTCAACACATCCTAAAATATTCTGAATTTTTTTTCTCTTTTGGGTACCACTTGTTTTCTTTTTTTAATTCTTTCCAAGTTGATTCCGTTGTGTAGGGATCATTAATTTTTGTTTCCATGTCTCATCATTGATCACATTCATATTTATTTGGGCCTGTTGAATTGAAACTTTTTTCTCTAAAAAGAACTTGGCATTTTAACTAAGAATTCACAACTAAAATTGTGACCCATGCACTTATTTTCGACATCGATGAGATCTGAGCAATAAAATGATTACGTAGAAATGATAATCACTGATATTCGATGTATCATCAACATCGGGAAAAAAACGAAGGAGGAGTGTGCCGATTTCTAACTATTTTCACGAAGAAGTTTACAGAAAATTGTCGATATCCCATCGACGTCGTCGAAATATGAAAGGGAAAAACACTAACATGGGCCATAAAAAACCTATGATCACTGATTAATGATGCATTGTTCGAATTCGGTGAAATACCAAATATTTAAATTGTGGAAATTTTCACGTTGAGACATCGTTGAGAACTGATCATCGATGCATTTTCGACATCGACAAATTTCAAGGGGGGTAATATGGGAACACTTGTTTCAACATCTCACCAATCATCGATCCTTGATAATTCTTCAACATCGGTGGAATAGGACCTATTTATCAAAGCACATATCTGACGAAAGATTCCCGAATCCAAATAAAGTCTTAGGCGAAGGAGCCAAATTCAAACACCACGTTTCTTTGTCGTGTAGAAAATTCGTACGACCTAGTTTCATCTCAAGTCACCTTAGATTTCACCATGTCCTATTTGAGCTTCTAGGTCAACATTTCCACATCAACACTGTATGACTAGATGGATCGGCATCAGAGTTTTTTCTAAAATATATCAATGAAAATTGTCTAAGAAAAATGCCGACCCCCGATCCACTCGTTTAAATTAGCAGAATGACTTGACATTTTCAACACAAAATAAGATCGGATTTTGTCATTTAGTAGGCCAATTAATGTTTCTTTATACATACATTGTTTTCCCATGCACTGACCGAATAACATAAATTTGAAATTTCTGATGAACCATAACATAGCTCGCTCCTGTGCTGCCAAACTATGATCGCATTTAATCCTGAGCATAATACAGATCTTGGTGACAGATTGTGTAAAACTGCTTTTACGCCCTGAATTGAAGAACTGATGCGGCAAGGTAAGTATTCTCTATTTTTAAATTATGAATAAAGTTTTTAACCCCAACATTCTGTACAACAATTTCTCATTCTCAGAGTAGTCAAAGGATTGAAAACAACATCTCAAGAGTTCCACTCGATTCTTAGAATTTCAAAACCAAGTTAATCTAGTGCAAAGAAGAGGTATGTATTGATTTTATTATTTTGGTGGTCACATTTTATTTATATATTAGTATCATCTATGGAATATAGTGTCTAACTCTGCTCTTTCTACAAGAAAATGCCTCCAAGGAAGCCAACAACCAGACACTTTCCAAGGGCACCAAAATTGAAAAAAATAGAGGTCGGTGAAGGATCTTCTCCCAACACTACGAGGTAGTTGGAGTTTTCTAATAAAGCAGATTCGGTCATCAAAATGTCTACTAAGAATGCATTTTCCCAGACCAATGCATTTGGAAACATAGAGGTGAGAACTAGGTCAAAGATAATGCTCCCACAGTAGGGATATTTGTTCAACATGATTAACCAGGAAGATTACCCAGAATGTATTCCCCACAATGACCCATATGCAAGGACGCTCAATGACCAGGTTTTTTTGAACATCCAGTGTTCATGCCTGCATATGGTAACCTTCCAAACCTCGATCTTGCCCTATATTGAGACCCTGGGGTGGATAATCAACCATAGAGATGGAATGGACTGCCTGGTCAATGATGAGAATGGCATATGCGTTGGTGTTTTTCTCCTGACGAAGGTCCATAAACACTACAAGATCAAGGACTCAGAGGAGCGATTAAACACTGATTTCGTAGTAAAATTCTATGAGTTTCATGACACCAGCATATTGATGGCCTCATGGTGGAAGGAAGACAAAAAATTCACAAACTAGAGAAATGAATGGTATGGAACAACAAATCTAAGGGAGCCATACATTTATTTAATGGATATAATCTGCCGATTGTATGAGGAGAAGGATTTCTCCAAGTTTTTAGAGGAATGGATACCCATGGAATATACTATGGCCATATCCAGGAGAAGTTTCAACTAGGGAGAAATCATTTCAAAAACATTGATCACCAATATATTGTAGGCCCATATACCAAAGGATGGAGAAATGCTTGCTTTTCACATGGCATCGTACCTACTAGACGTAATATGCATAAGGAACTTCTTCACATGCATGAATCTGATTTGGCATGTCGTCAAGCTACCTGTACATGTATACTTAAGCATTTTGTGGGAAAATAGGTACAAAAAATATTATGCTCTCATATGTGATGAATTTATAGCTCAGGTATATTTTATTATTTTTAAGAAAGAATGCCAAAGACTTTCGACAGTGACCAAGAAAATGATCTCAAAAGTAGGCCACTGGTACTTAGAGGAAACCACGAATTATATCATGGTGTTTGGGGTGACTGACGTGCCACATTTACTCCTTTCTCACATCCCATACCAGCTTTTCGTGGGAGAAATCTATTACCAAACCATCCTGGAGGGCTATAATGCCACTCTAGTTAAAGACAAGAAGCAAGCATTCATACCCTATGGTTTCCATATAGGGTTTTACATGATGAAGGATATTGTGCAAGATAAATAAGAGGGTTTGAGCTAACTGGAATATAGATTCCCCATAGGATGATTTCACAAACATGACCCTAGAGGCCTAGTACTCTAGCATGAATCACAAGTCTCCTCCTGCTAGCCATACACACACGATAAGTTTGAAGATGAAATCTTTACAGAATGTGCTCAGGACTAGGAGGAGGTTCTATAGAGAAAAACTAACCCAAATATGACTATATTTAAAGTGAAGAGTATAGATGAGCAAGTTGAAATGATAGAATAGACGGCTCAAGAAGATCTCAGGGTTAGGAAAGATAACAGAGCAGTAGAAGCCACAAAGGAACATAGGAGGAGGATGTTTTTGTTAAAAGAATCCCAAAGAGTCATCCAAAGGTTATAAAATGATCCCTAACTATTAGAACTTATAAGGATCACCCCGACCGACACAATCAATGTATAAGAGGAGATAAATGGCTCAGAATAAATCCCATTGGAGGGAAATGTCGATCCAGAAAACCCCAGAGTTCCGTCACCATAATCCATATCACTGGTAACTATTCCAGCCCAACATGGGATTCCAAGAACATCAGGTGAAACAAGTGTGCCTAACATCCTCTTTGATCTAATTACCATATATTATTATAACTCTAATACCAATCACAGAGGAGAAAGAACTAGGGGGAACATCTTCTCCAACTCCCGAATCTTCGATTATAAACTCTCTGCAAGGAGACATTGAATTTCTCGACCTATCGGGGACTCCGAAAGACAACTCCAAGGATGAGCTAGGCTCTAGTGAACAAGAAGAGGAATTGTAGCAGCTAGAGATCAACACCTCAAAAACCGATCACCAAGTTAGTGTTGAGCCTGTGACCATATCCGCATCTGAGGCTGAAACTCCACCAGTTGATGGAAAATAGGAAGAGGACAAGTCACTAGAACATACAAAATCTTCCCTTGTTAAAGAAGTACAAGAGCTGGTCATAGAATAATTTTATATGACGAGAAGTTTAGGCAACACTTTGACCTGGGGAGACCAACATATCCTTGAGCCCATGGATGAGGTTTCCAATATATAGGTGATCGCTTATGATAGAAAGAGGAAAGCTATAATGAGAAGGACAACCAAGAAAAGGAGGCTCACACTTGAAAACACTCTTCTCATCACCATAAAATAAAAACATCTCAACACAGAAAATTCGAAGACAATTGAGCTAATCGGTGCGGGGATGGATATAATTGATGTCACGTTGGATCGATAAAAACAAGACAAAAATGAACTAGCCACCACAAAGAAGGAACTGGACCATTTGCGCCATCTAGAAATATATTACTAGGACTCAATGCAAGCGTCAATTTTCCTGAAGAGTGAATTTCGAAAAGCATATGCACAATTCATGAGAAAAAGACATCTCTTCACTGCGTACGTAGCTGATTTTCAAGAAGACACTCTCAAGGCACTAGAAACCTGTAAATATGTGGAGAGATGGTATGAGAAGGAATACCAGGATGTGGAGTGAATAGATTATATCAGTGCAGTACATAAGGGCCGAGACACAAAGGAGCATGGAATTCGAGTGCTGATGGATAGCAACATCTCCCGAATGAGGAAGGCAACAAAATACTGGGTAAGTATGGCCCAGGAAAAACAATAAAAGATACATGAAAGGTGTGTCAAGTGAGAGAAAAGTTGGAAGAAGATCAATTGGGAGATGAAAGACATTGGCCTTCCAGAGTTTTGATCACCTAAATACTTTGTCGCTTTGCATGACATAGTCAAACGACATGCAAAATAGGACTCAGTGTGGGAAGTAGAGATCGCAGAGGTGGAAAGCATGACACAAGGTCAGATAAATAAATTTATGGATCATATGATCAAGGTGCATTCATTACTGCAGTGGTTAAGTGCCAAGATGATCAGATATAGAAAATGATAAATAGAGATAAAGGAAACCCTTTTAGCCCCAATGGACCAACACAAATTCCCATATGCTAACACATGTGAGGATCTCTTTGTCAAGTGGTGAGAGTACGAGAAGAATCATCCACTCTAGTAGAACCACTAGATGACCTCAAGAGAACAAAGAGATCAAGCGCCACGTGTCATTCTTTTGTTTTACTTAACAAAAAAATTTAGTAGCTATTTTAAGTTAGTAATTCTTTATAAATAGAGGGACCAACCTTTTTGGAAGGGTCGATGGGTTTTGGAAAGACCCTCTTTTTTGAGAATTGTAAAGAATTATTTCTAAGCAATTTTAATTAAGAAGTTTTGTTTAGAACCAAAGAATTTTTTTATTTTCATCAAAGGCGTTATGTGATTGGATTGAGGAGGAACTACTGCCATACTTGAATTCAGCAGTTGATGCAATAATGAATAAAAGTTTTTGAATCTATTGATAAACTATCTTTTCAATACTTTAAACAATTCTTTTTTTCTAAATGATGAAAAGTGAATCATTGTGTTTGATGATACTGAGAGGGGGGTGAATTAGTATCAAGTACAATTTCAAAAAAAATTCAACTTATACTTCAACCAAATTATATATTCAATTATATCCAATTAGAAATGAACAATAGTATAAGAGTTACACCAATACACCACAATATACCATGCACAATATATGAGAAATAATCAATACTTTTTGTTCAAGGGAAGTAATGAATTCCAAAGGTAGCTACAACTTCCAAATGTAAAGGGAGTGATAAAACTCCAAGAGGAAGATACAATCCTCCAATATCAAGAGAGATCTGAACTTTCTATCCTTGCCCCTTCCTTCCACCCAAGAATATATGAGAGATAATAAAACTTTATTCAA
>JZKD02S1674128.1:521629-537172 GCA_000966675.3 Picea glauca | reverse complement strand
GTTCCAGCACCAACTGGATGGAAGCACCAACTTCCACTCATACAAGAACCAACCTGTAAAACAAAGAACTACAGTTCTCCCTTGCACCACCCTACCACCTTGGTTTCTCTGGCTACAACCAGATGAAAGATACAACTCCCTGTGTTCAAGAACCCACTTGAACCTCTGAGGACAACAGTCCTCCCTAGAACCTCCCAACCTCCCTAAAATATAAAGTTTGCTATATATATAAATTTATCACAGTGATACAATATTTATCATTGGCTTACCAGGCTTATCACTGTTCTTCTATGCTTCTCTGCTCTCCTGTATCAATGTCTCTCTGTCTGCATCTTCTTGCATTTTCTAATCTTCTATTTTTCTCTGCAAGAGCACCTTAGCCTTCCTTTACTGTCTCATTGTCTTGCTGCACACATCCTTGTGCTTTATGTGCTTCTGACTTTTATGCTCTGTGCACCATCTGCATTCAATGCACCATTCCTTTTCTCTATATTTCAGCTACTGCACCCTCATCCTTCTACACGCCTGAATCCCAATCAACAACAACAACCCATATCTTCTTTGTTCTACATATTTATAGTCTCTATGCACCTTGTGCATGCTATCTTTCCATGCTTCTGCATGCTCTCTCCATGTCGAGTGCTCTGCCTGATCATCATTGCAACTCTTCAGCTTCTCTGGCAGTTAAACCCATGCGTCCATCATCACTGGGTGTTATGCCAAGATTCCTTCACCTCTTCAGTAGTCGAGACTCTTTGTCTTCTCTGTTACAGTCGAGATCAACCTATCTGTTGCAGTTATAGGCTTCAATGCTCTTCCATATGTCAATCGCCTCTATGGCCAGTCTTCATTCCACTAGAAGATTCCTTGAGACTCTTCAGCTCCTCTGGTAATCACACAGAAGTCTCTTTGAGTCCTCTGGCAGAAACCATTAGTGGTTTCTAGAAGTTACAGTGCGAACCTTGAGATGGGGCCTAGCTATGCTAGTTCCTTCTACTTACGTGACCACCAACAGTGACCATCGGCTACACAGACATTTTGACATTTAGAAATTCGGCATTCATGTGATCAAGTGTCTCGACACTCCAAGTCGTGATCCCCAAAATGGAGTTTGGTTGCACTATCTCCTTCCTCCATCTTCCGCAGATGTGACCACTAGTTGTGACCGCATCCTTATTCGAAACTGCATTTTGCAATTTCATGTTTCACGTTTCACGAATTTGTTGCGAGTCACTCAAAATCTCCCAACTCCTGATCCCAAAAACTCCAAAAAAGGATCTTATCTCTTCGATCTCTTCTCTACAACTCTTTGATGATGTGACCACTAGTGGTGACTAAGCCTTATTCATAATTGCATTTCGCAATTTCGTGTTTCGACACTTCAGGACTCCTGTGATGAAGAGTCTCAGGTCTTGAATCCTCCATCTTTCGATATCCAAAACTATGAAATGGAGTTATTTCCCAGTCTGTGAAACTCTTTGTTGATATGATTGTTTTAGGATTTTGGCATTTTTCATTTCGACATTTCGGTATTTCTGTGATGAAGTGTTTCGACACTTCCAACTCCTGGTATCCGAAACTGTCCTCCTTCTTTCGGGATTTTGGCGTTTCACATTTCGCAATTCCGGGACTCCTGATGATGAAGAGTCTCAACTCTTCCAACTCCTAGTATCTGAAACTTTCCTCCTGCTTTCGGGATTTCAGTGTTTCAGATTTCGCGATTCTGAGACTCCTGATGATGAAGAGTCTCAACTCTTCCAACTCTCGGTATTCAAAACCATCCTCCTACTTTCGGGATTTCGTAACCCCGCTTCACCTTTCTCTTTAAAGAACATGCATGTTCTCCTGGATCCAACGCCAGTTGGACCTTGGGCTCATATATGACGTTCATCAGGAATTCTCAATGGGATCCAAAGATCACTGACGCTTCTCCTCCCGGGCTTACGTTGTCCCTTTTTTGCCATCACTGCATACTTTGATCTTGCCATCAATGACAAGCACACCTACCTATAAACATGCCAATAGATAGAGCCTAGAATTACTCAGGGAATGGAGGAACAGATGGTGAAAAAAAATAAGAATTTAAAGGATTCCCAAGATAGAAAGAAAATTTATGCTGACAAAAAGAAGAAATCATTGAGATTTTGATGCAGGAGCATCGCCAACACATCAAGTGAGCCAACACAAAAGCAGAGGATAGCTGGATAAGCCAACACAAAATTTTGAAAACACCTTCGAACTGTTGCGTGAACATTAATGTGAAAATTTAATGAAGCGCACTTTTTATATTATAATCGGACCTTGAGCCTTTAAGCTCTCGTCCTTAGTAGATAGACGACATTTAAAATAGTTAACGTAAAGTAGATAGAATTTAATTCTAGAATAGATAGTTGTAGAGCATAAGAGGGAAACAAGATATAGACACCCTCATTGTGAATTGTAATGGGGTTGAAGCAGGAGAATAGAAAGAGCATGCAGAGAGCTATGTAAAAACACCCATGTACAAACATTTGAATTAATAGAAGAAGTTCTAATTCAAATCCATGGATTTTGTGTTGTTCTCTGTCTATTGATGTTGATATGCTCATGAATGTTTGCTTCCAGTTATACATTTTCTTTTATATGTTGTGTATATGATTTCATGTTTGAATTGAAGTCTGAGAGGAAGAAGGAATTAGTTTCAACTTTTTCTCTATATGAGCCAGAGAATTCCTGCAAGGAGTGCAGTTGAAGTGTCCGCAAGGAGTGCGTTGACAGAGGGTTCAGATAGAGATATATTTTGCTCTCATTCATTCAGAAGTGCAGACAGGTATAGGAGTTGTGAAAGGAGTGCGCAGGCTGAGAGAAGTCTCAGGGTTTCGAACCTAAGTGAAGTATCAAAGGACTGCTGCTACAGGCAAGTGCAGAGTCGAGAAGCTTCAACACTTAGACGTTGTTGAAGGGTTGCTGCAAGGAGTGCATGCAAGAAGTTTTCTTAAAGGACTTGAAGTCATGGGAAAGCTCAGGAGATATAGGCTTTCGAATTCGTCGAAGGATAATGCAGGGGAGATGTGATTGAAAGTTCGTAAGAGGCGTCACAGGTTTGTGAGAAGGTGAACGAGTTCCGTGGAGAGGAGAACATAGTTGTTTCACAGGTTTCATAGGGAAATATAGACGGTCGATATTCTCCGAGGAGAATTCGCGACATTCTGTGAGCCGTTGGATCTCACAAAGGTACAGGGGAGATACAGTGAAGTATTTCAGAAGGTTAAAGCTCAGGAGGGACAGAGCCGTTCATCTAAACCAACCAGGGCCATTGGATTATTCACGAAATCGCCTATCGGGATTTCATGAGGGAAGAGTCGTAAATTTGGTAACAGGAATCGCGAAATCATGATACACGATATCCCGATGGGTACGAGAGGAGTGTGGGCCACAGGAGTTAGAGTGGAGGATAGGTGGCACATATTATCGGGATGTCGCAGCGAGAAGTCCCAAATATTGGAGATCAGGATTCGCGATCCCGCGAAATCCGAAGTCCCGACGGGGAGATGGAACCATTGAAAAGTCAAAGCCGAGAGCTCATCAGAGTTTCAGCATATCAGGTATCGGGAGTCGGAGAATCGAGTGGGTGGACATCGCGAGTAGCGAAATCGCGATAGAGAAAGTTTCGACAGGGTAAAGGAAAGGGTCAGTGTTGACTGAGGTGTCGGGTCTCAGAGATTTGAGAGCCCTACGCTTGACCATTGACCTTACGAAGTTGCGAGTTTCGATTCCATGATAAGTAAAGAGAGGGGGATCCTGCGAGGATAGATCTGTGGGTGAAGATTTCCTGATAGGGGAATAGAAGAACCTTGGTGTTCTTCGGGCCGAGGAAAGAGAAGATCCTGTGAGCGGGCGCGCCTATGGGTGCGTGCTGCATCAGTTTGGTATCAGAGAACAGAAAGATTCTTTGCTTTCTATAGAAGAAAAGATATTTTTCCATGCCACCCAGGAGAAGGGATGTACAATCACCTGATCCAGAGGATAGGGAAGCGGAGCAAAGAAGAGGCCGACAAATGGCAGATCCAGCCATAGAGAGACAAATGCTTGATCTATGAGCCAGACTCGAAGACATGGAGACAACGCAAAGACGCATAGCCAGTGCAGGGGATCTGAGTGATTCCAATAGTGAAATAGAGGCTGAATGTGAAGAGGAAGTTGCAGCTGAGGATGCATCAAACGAGCGTTTGATCAAAGCTATTACCAGGATGGGTGCAAGAGAAAAAATGGACATTCCAGTTTACGAGGGAAACTTGGATGTAGTGGAGCTACTAGATTGGATTAGAGATCTAGATACTTAATTCAACTATGAAGATTTCGAAGAGGACAAGAAAGTCAAGCATGCTCTTACATGCTTAAAAGGACATGTAACATTGTGATGGGATGAGCTACAAGATGACAGATGCTACAAGGGCAAGCAAAAGATCAAGAGATGGGATTGGATGATCGCGAAGATGAAGGTGAAATTCATCCCCAGAGATTATCAAATTACTCTGTTCAGGAGAATGTAGAACCTGAGACAGAAGCTGATGACAGTGAAGTAATACACTAAGGAATTCTATAAAGTGAACATCAGGGCAGGTCATCGGGAGAGCGATGATGAAAAATTTGCCAGATATATGAATGGCCTAAGATATGATATCCAGGATGAGATGAGCATGGTAACCATCCAAATGGTGGAAGATGCTTATCAGATGGATCTGAAAGCATAAGATAAGCTGAGATGAAAGCAAAGTCAGAGGGGCTGAGGCTGAAGTCAGCCTAGAGGAAAAGCAGTTGGCTAGGATAAATATGAGAAGTCCAAGGAGGAATGGAAGAAACCTCAGACTCACACAGAGAGAGGTGGAACCTCACAGCGAGGACAACAGTATGTTGAATAGAGAGGGCAACATAATGAGCAGAGGGGAGATTATGCTGACAACAACACTTTTCCTCGTACTAGAGGTAGAGGAAGAGGAAGAGGTGGAGTCATCACATGCTTCACATGCGGAAAGAATGGGCACAAGTCTTACGAGCGTCCAGAGAAAAAGAAGGACATTGGAGAAGCTCACATCACCGAAGCATAGAGGTGGGATGTTGAGGACAAAGACGCTGAAGGCGGAAGATCGTTCATGATGCAAAAAGTCCTTTTGACACCCGAGAAGGAGGTGGAAATCTCAGTCCAAAGGACCAAACTTTTTAGGACTGCTTGCAAGACCAAGGACAAGGTGTGCAAGGTCATCGTAGATAGTGGTAGCACGGATAATATTGTATCCACATAGATGGTAGAGAAGCTGGAACTGGAGACGACTGATCATCCAAGCCCATAATAAGTTTCATTGCTACAGAAGGGACACCAGGTAACTGTTACTAAACAATGCTTGGTTGGATTCAAGATAGGTGGATATAATGATAGGATCTTGTGTGATGTTATTCCCATGGATGTTTGTCATCTATTGTTGGGTAGACCATGGCAATATGACAAAAATGTGATTCATGATGGGTGAATGAACACATATACCCTGAAGAAGAATGGGAGAACCCTTATGTTGCTTCTGATAAAGGATAAGGAGGTGAAGCCGGAAGTAAGAAACACTGTACTTCTCATGAGTGGGAAGGAAATTCTTACAGAGGTTAAGAAGAAAGAAGATCCACAATTCTTTGTGGTTAGGAAACCGAGGATTGTTCTGATTAGCACAAGAGTGGATGATTTTCTAGATGAGGTTCAGAAACTGCTGGAAGAGTTCATTGACATCATAGTGGATGAATTACCTCGTTTGTTGCCACCGATCAGGAGTGTGAGTCATCACATTGACCTCATACTAGGAGCCAATTTTCCAAACAAAGCCGCATATATATTAACGCCGCAAGAGAATGAGGAAGTTAAAAGGCAGGTCGAAGAGCTATTGGACAAAGGTTTAGTCAGGGAGGGCTTGAGTCCATGTGTTGTTCCAACAGTACTCAGTCTGAAAAAAGATGAAGGCTGGAGGATATGTATCGAATCGAGGGCGATCAACAAGATAACCATCAGGTACAAATTTCCATTTCCAAGGATGGATGATCTGATGGATTGCTTGAGTGGAGCAAAGTATTTTTCAATTATTGATTTGAAAAGAAGATATCACCAGATTCACATGAGAGAAGGCGATGAATGGAAGACAACATTCAAGACAAATGAAGGTTTGTATGAATGGCTTGTTATGTCGTTTGGCTTAACAAACGTGCCAAGTACCTTCATGAGGTTGATGAACGAAGTCCTGAGGGAGTTCATCGGGAAGTTCATAATTGTGTATTTGGATGACATACTGATTTATAGTAAATTAGTGGCAGAACACTTGAAGCATTTGGCTACAGTGATGCAGAAGCTACAGCAGGAGAAGTTGTTGATAAATATGAAGAAGTCCTCATTCATGAAGACATAGCTCATTTACTTGGGGTTTGTTATTTCGGCTAATGAGTTGAGGATGGATCCGGATAAGGTGAACGTAATCAAGAATTGGCCATCACCGAAGAATATATTTGAGGTGAGAGGTTTTCATGGTTTGGCTAGTTTCTACCGAAATTTCATCAGGAATTTCAGTGGAATCAGTGCAGCGATGATGGATATAGTGAAGAAGCCGCATAAGTCTTTTCACTGGACGATTGAGGCTGAAAATTTTTTCAATCTGTTGAAATGGAAGATCATGGAACAACCAGTGTTGGTGTTTCCGGATTTCCTGAAGACATTTCAGGTGAAATGTAATGCAAGCGGATTTGCAATCAGGGCAGTCTTAAGTCAAGAAGACAGGCCGATAGCATATTTCAGCGAGAAGATGAATGAAGAAAAATTGAAATAATCCACGTATGATAAAGAATTCTATTCTATCATACAAGCATTGAAGAAATGGAGGCATTACTTGATCTCGAAAGAATTTGTTTTGTATAGTGACAATCATGCACTGCAGTTTGTGACTCAACAGAATAAGTCGAATCAGAGGCATGTTAAGTGGGTCGAATACATGCAGAATTTCACTTTTGTAATTAAGAATATTTCAGGTACTGCTAACAAAGTTACTAATGCTTTGAGCAGGAAGTGTTTGCTGTTGCAGGAGTTCAGAGTCAAAACGTTAGGTTTTGCAGATCTCAGGGACATGTACACAGATGATCAAGATTTCAAAGAAGCGTATGAAGCAACTAATAATCCATTTCTCAGAGATAGAAGTCCTTGGATAGAATATATGATCCAGGAAGGATTGTTGTTTAGAGGCAATCAAATTTGTATTCCAAAATGCTCCATTAGGGAGAATTTTCTGAAGGAGAAACACAGTGGAGGATTGACCGGACACTTTGGTCATGACAAGACATTCTCGAAGCTGAATGAGTCATATTTTTAGCCGGGAATGTGAGAAGATGTCAAGATATTTGTAGACAGATGCAGAATTTTCCAGCATTTTAAGGGAAGGAAGAAGAATGTGGGATTCTATCAACCATTTCCCATACCAGAGAGGCCATGGGATGCGATAAGCATGGATTTTGTATTGGGGTTGCCAAGGACACAAAGAGGTGTTGATTCAATCTTTGTGGTAGTGGATAGGTTTTCCAAGATGGCACACTTCATCCCATGTCAGAAGACCAGTGATGCAACTCACATTGAAAATTTGTTCTTCAAAGAGGTCATTCGGCTTCATGGGTTGCCGAAAAGTATAGTTTCGGACAGAGACACGAAATTCATAGGGAATTTTTGGAGGACCTTATTGAAGAAGCTGGGGACTAACTTGAAATTTAGTTCAGCTTATCATCCTCAGACGGATGGACAAACAGAGGTGGTCAACAGAAGTCTGGGAGACTTGCTGAGAAGTTTAGTGACAGAGCACCACACCCAGTGGGACCACATATTGCCACAAGCAGAGTTTGTGTACACTGACTCATTGAATCGGAGTACAGGGAAAATTCCATTCCAGATTGTATATGGCATGAAACCAAGAGGAGTTTCTAAACTAAGGGATTCAGAACAGACTGCGACTAGAAGTGCTAGTGTAGAAGAATTCACCGAGGCGATGAAAGAACTTCACAGGCAGGTGAAGGAGCGACTACTGAAATTAACCCAGGAGTATAAATGCAGAGCTGATCAAAATAGAAGACAACTTCAGTTTGAGGTTGGTGATCTGGTTCTGGCACATTTAAGGAAAGAAAGGTTCCCGAGAGGAACATACAACAAGCTGAAGATGAAGAAAATTGGTCCATGTAAGGTCTTGAAGAAATTTGGGGCAAACGCTTATGAGATTGAATTACCCGATGGGATCAGAATATCTCCGATATTCAATATCTCAGATTTGTACCCCTATAGAGCTGGAGAAGAAGAGACTGGAACTGAACAACCAGTGATCCAGTGGAAAAAACAATTTCCAGTTGCAGAGAAGCCACAGATGGAGTGCATACTAGATAAGAGAGTGAGCAAGAGGACCAGGAAAAAGAAATACTTCGAGTATCTGGTCAAGTGGAAGAATCATCCAGTTGAAGATGCCAACTGGGAAACTGAAGTAGCAATACAGAAGCATGGATATACCGTGCAGGAGCTCATGGATAGGAGCCCATGAAATTTTCAAGCGAGGGAGTATGATGCAGGAGCATCGCCAACACATCAAGCGAGCTAGCGCAGAAGTGGAGGACGGTTGGATAAGCTAGCACAAAATTTTGAAAACACCTTTGAACTATTGCGTGAACATTAATGTGGAAATTTAATGAAGCGCACTTTGTATATTGTAATTGGACCTTAAGCCTTTAAGCTCTCGTCCTTATTAGATAGACGACATTTAAAATAGTTAATGTAAAGTAGATAGAATTTAATTCTAGAATAGACAGTTGTAGAGCGCAGGAGGGAAACGAGATATAGACACCCTCATTGTGAATTGTAATGAGGTTGAAGTAGGAGAATAGCAAGAGCATGCAGAGAACTGTGTAAAAACACCCATGTACAGACATTTGAATTAATAGAAGAAGTTCTGATTCAAATCCATGGTTTTTGTGTTGTTCTCTGTCTATTGATGTTGATATTCTCATGAATGTTTGCTTCCAGTTATACATTTTCCTTTATATGTTGTGTATATGATTTCATGTTTGAATTGAAGTCTGAGAAGAAGAAGGAATGAGTTTCAACTGTTTCTCTATCTGAGCCAGATAATTTCTGCAAGGAGTGCAGTTGAAGTGTCCGTAAGGAGTGCATTGACAGAGGGTTCAGATAGAGATAGCTTTTTCTCTCATTCATTCAGAAGTGCAGACAGGTATAGGAGCTGTGCAAGGAGTGCGTAGGTCGAGAGAATTCTTAGGGTTGTGAACCTGAGTGAAGTATTAAAGGATTGCTGCTGCAGGCAAGTGCAGAGTCGAGGAGCTTCAACACTTAGACATTGTTGAAGGGTTGCCGCAATGAGTGCATGCAAGAAGTTTTATTGAAGGACTTGAAGTCGTGGGAAAGCTCAGGAGAGATAGGCTTTCAAATTCGTCGAAGGATAACATAGGGGAGCTGTTACTGAAAGTTCATAAGAGGCGTTGCAGGTTTGCGAGTAGGTGAATGAGCTTCGTGGAGAGGAGCACATAGTTGTTTCACAGGTTTCATAGGGAAAGATAGATGGTCGGTATTCTCCAAGGAGAATTCGTGACATTCCGTGAGCCGTTGGATCTCACAGAGGTGCAGGGGAGATACAACGAAGTATTTCAGAAGGTTAAAGCTCAGGAGGGACAGAGCCGTTGATCCAAACCAGCCAGGGCCGTTGGATTATTTGCGAAATTGCCTAACGGGATTTCATGAGGGAAGAGTCGTAAATTTGGTAACGGGAATCGAAAAATCACGATACGTGATATCCCAACGGGTACGAGAGGAGTGTGGGCCACATGAGTCAGAGTGGAGGACAGGTGGCACATCTTATCGGGATCTCGCAGCGAGAAGTCCCAAATATTGGACATCAGGATTCACGATCCCACGAAATCCGAAGTCCCGACGGGGAGACGGAACCGTTGAAAATTCAAATCCGAGAGCTCATCGGATTTTCAACATATCAGGTATCGAGAGTCGGAGAACCAAGTGGGTGGACATCGCGAGTAGCAAACTCGCTATAGAGAAAGTTATGAAAGGGTAAAGGAAAGGGTCAGCGTTGACTGAGGTATCAGGTCTCAGAGATTCGAGAGCCCTATGCTCGACCACTGACCTTGCGAAGTTGCGAGTTTCGATTCCCTGATAAGTAAAGAGAGGGGGATCGTTCGAGGAGAGATCTGTGGGTACAGATTTCCCGATAGGGGAATAGAAGAACCTTGGTGTTCTCTGGGATGAGGAAAGAGAATATCCTTTGAGCGGGCATGCCTGCAGGTGCGTGTTGGGTCAGAGTTTAAAGTGGGTAACCATGAGTTCTTGAAAGTGAAGGCCAAAAGAAGTTACTTGAAGTTGGGGAACTATTCAAAGCTTGCAACAAGATATTATGGACCATTTGAAATTTTGGAGAGGATTGATATTTTTTCTTACATGCTTGCACTACTTGCATCCATGTGTATTCATAATGCATTCCATGTGTATTTTATTAAAAAGTATGTGCCTGATGATAATCATGTAATTGATTGGAATGTGATTCAGGTGGAGCAATAAGGAGACTTTCAAGTGCATCCAATTTTCATATTGGACCGGGAGCTCAAGCATCCCTGAAATCGAGCCATAGGGATAGTAAAGGTATAATGGAATTGGTATGGTCCTGATGATATAACTTGCAAGCACTAGGATGCTATGCGGGAAGAGTACCCACATATTTTTGAAGACTTTTGAATTTTTTATTATATATGTGTATATATTGCACTGAGGACAATGCATAAATAAGGGGGAGGGGAATGTAATACCCCTAGGCTGAACCCAAATTGTTAATGTCAATGTAAATGCACACATAGGCTAGCGATGCAGGACATTTTGGGCAAGAGTGCCTTTGTATATATTTGTTTTGATTCCATAGTGTCTATGTGGTTATTAGGTTGGAGTTTTTGGATGCTAGAAGGCCAGTGGGCCTATCTTTGTAAAATGTAATCATACCCGGATATTAATAAAATACATCACTACTCCAAACCAAACAAACAAAAGAGTATGGAGGGATAAAACACACTATAAAGGGAAAGGGGGGATAATCATGTAGGAAAGGGGATAACCTAAGGGGAATTAATCCCAAAGTAATATTTTATTAATATTCCTAAAGTATAAAGTCTAAAGTGAGGGATATAAATATATCCTAAGTCCTTGATTATGAGAAACATATCACCCAAGTGGAGGGGCAGAGTGGGCCCATGTATTTCCCAACATGATAAGTGTCAATTTCAGAATGTGCACATATATTTGGGGAAATTAGTTCATTTTACCAACATTACTTAATCATTCCTACCATCATTCCTTTCCTACCATATGTACTTTCATGTTTCCATCACCTTACTTGTACTTGGAAATATTGGAAGCGATATCCAACTAGTGACCTGAGGAATTGAGCTGAAGAGGTGGGTTTTTAGGCCCATAGGTTATCGAAGAACCGGGTTGTCAGGCCCATGGGTTATCGAGGAAGAAGGTTTTCGGGCTCATGGGTTATTGAATAAGTGAGTTGTCAGGCCCGTGAGAATTATCTCTAGTTGAGAGATTTGTTGGGAATTGTTTTCCCAAAGTGCCAATATGCAATTACATGGTTTTGAGACTTCCTATCCATCCTGTTGTTGAAGCTCCGTAAGGGAAGTGGGGTAGCTGAAGGATTGTTGAGAAGGGAAGGGGGAAACTTCCTCGTATGGGACAAGAATTTTGGGAATGAGAGACTATAGGATTTATGCTAGAGTTGGCACCTTTTTCTAAGTATTTTGGTTGATGACAGACTTTATCTTGGCTTAGCATTCCTTTTCCTTGGTGGAGTTTAAGCCCCATCTTGAGGGTGACCTACTACTCAGAGTTTATGAGAAGAAAATTCTATAGTTGGGGGGAAAATATGAGGTCTACATGCAGTTGGGGACATTTATAAAAGAAAAGTGTCTTTTATGTTCTTATTTTAATCACCGTGTGCATATTTATCTCTTTTTCATTATGGGTATTTGTTGTTTTAATTATACTTAAGTATATATGTTGTGATAATCACATAGAACTATATATTTCTATGCATATGCATATTTTTCTGTAAATTCAATGGTATTAGAGTCAAAAATTTCATGTGGCATATCCTAGCTCAGGGATGGGGATGATACACATGATTTCATCCAAAAGGGCCACATTCAACCAAGCTCCTAACCTTGTGGGATCCTAATTGTGTTGGTGTAGAAGAAGGTTCCATATGTTCAACATAGCTATAATAGAGCTCTTCACAATTCCATTGGTCATGACCCTTTTCAGGTGTGCTTGGGGTTCCAACCATTATCCCCCATTGATATAGCTCTTGTTGCTGCATCTTCACCGACAAAGTTCTCCCACACTCAAACAAAGGAAGATTGTGAAAAAAAAATTGTTGAACAGATCCAACACCTCCAATAATATGTAATGGCATCCTTTAAAAGTCTAATTCCAAGTACAAGCATGAAAACTACTTCAACAAGGAAAATGATTCACCAAGGTTCAGATTCAACAAAATTTTCCCCATTTCCCCAGGGAACTTGACGCAATGGGGACCATTGCTTCATAAGAGGGGAGGACTGATCTAGATGGATCTTGGTGGCCATCCACCTTTTCCACTGAATCAACATTTTCGAGCCTATGGTTTTGATAAACCATGATATTCACCCTTTTGATGTTGTGATTAATGGGAATGTAATGTAATGCCATCTCCATTTGTTAGTTACATCTATCATTTAATAATTACCCAATGGTAGTATGTACATTCCTATGGAATTTTGTAAACTTAGAGCAAGTTATTCTTCAATAACTCACTATGTCTTAAAAGGGTTTATCTCACATGCATCATGGTATTTGATTCTCCTTTCAATATCTCATATATAATGGAGGTGAAAGAGGACTTTTGAGGATGAAATGGAGTGTGTTGTAATTATTGTTGTGATTGAACATAGCCGACATCTCTTTCTCTTTATAGATAAGATACCACCAATCTGGCTAGTTTGTGTTCTATAATATTTTGTTATTTTGTTCATTAATAGAAATTGGGTTTTTACTATATCACTATACTCTCTACTATATTTTTATGTCTATTTCATTATGTTCCCTGTACAATCCAGATCATTCTATGAAGAGGATAAGACATGACATATTAATTTTACCTTTAAGATTAAAAATTATAAAAAATTTCTATATTTGTTCGATCTTCCTCCATGATTCTCTATATATAAGATTTTCACCCTCGGTTAATCCTTTTCTCAATTTTATAGTTCTAGTTAAGCTTCTGATAAATGTAAAATCCAATATGTTTGTGTGAAGTAACTTCCTCTAACACACACACACACACACACACACACACACACAAGCCAAAGTTATGAGGGAACTCACACACACGTTCCTTTTATAATAGCCTCAATGCCTTATGAATTGTCAAATAGGTCACCACAAAGTTTTCCAAACAATCATGCACAAGAATGCATGTGTTCTTTAGGAACATGAATGTTCTAATAATGTGTGCATGTTATTTTTAACACACACACACACACACAATATTTTAATAATATTCCCATAACTTTCTATCCCAACATTCATTTTTGGAGTTCTTTATCTCATTGGAAGGGTCTTGAGAAACTCTACATGTTTATCTTATGATATTTTTATTTTTTTTCATGAATAAATTATTGTTTTCAAAATAATACAAAATGAAGGTTTCAACCATGATTGATACCTCAAACCACCACATGGTCCCTCTAATGGGGATATTTGGCCTCCATTGGTAATGAGTCCCTCTAATGCGGATATTTTACCTCCATTGGTAATGAGTCCCTCTAATGGGGATATTTCACCTTCATTGATAATGTGGGTGATATTAGGAGGCTTTTCACATGAGGGATAGGTTTCAGGGACTTGACCATTGCAAGGGGAGGGAAAAAAGGTAATTTGGTTCCAAATGAAGCATCTAGGACTCATGGGCCAGGAACAAGGCTTCAAATCACCACACAAACCCTTTAAAGGGGATATTTGACCTCTAAGTGTAATATGGTTGTTCTTATAATGTATTAGATTGTATATATGGGACTCAAGGTGTTGCTAATAGGAATGGGAGAAAAATAAATCCCTTAGGACCTAGATGAATCTTCAAGGGACCAAGGGCCATGAACAAGGGCTCAAATAAAAAAATATGCCCCATATAGGAGATCATTATCCTTAGAGTGTGATATGGATGCCGATACGAAGTTTTATGCACTAGGGATGGATATTAGACCATGGTTGGGGAAGAAATTGAGGGAATTAGGCCCTAACTTAATATTCTTGAGTTAATGGGCCATGATTAAGGAGAAGAAAACATAAACCATTTAAAGTGGAACTTTGGCATATAAGTTGGATATGGATGCTATAAGGAGTTTTTTCATGGTAGGGATGGGTTACAGGGCCTTGAATGTAATCAAGGTAGGAAAACAAGGGACTTACACCATAAAAAAATCTCTAAGGATTATTGGCCATGTTAGGATATTTAGACACTTAGGAGTTAGTTAATATCAACTTAGTATAATGTGTCATTAGGTTAAAGTGTGTTTCATAGTGTGTTTATTTAGTATGAATTAATATGAATTTGCAATCCGACGGTCACAATATGTTCTAGACATAGAGTGATTTGATGGCTCATAATATCCTCAATCTTAACAACTACATTGATCCATGGATTAACACTTGATTGGTCCATGATCCCTATTTAAAGAGAACGAAGGATCATTTTTTTGATGATCGATTGTGAGAAACTCTCTTGTAATATTTTTCTTTTTCATCAAAATAAATTTCCTCAAGTGGCCACATTGGTTGGGGTCATGGATGTTTCCCCATTGGGATTTTACCACATAAAAACATCAATGTGTTGATATTTGATCTATTTGTGTAGTGTTTACTGAAGGTGTTCATCCTCTGTTGGAATACCTTGTGTTGTTTAACATGGAATTAGAGCACGTTTGAATACTTGCTTCCATTGTAGATCGAGATCTTGAAGTCATGTTGTTGCATCTTTGGTTTCTACTATTTTCATACTATTTTGGGGTGAGAGGACTATTCCATTTCATTTGGAGCACTAATTTCAGTTAGAAATTCTTATTTTTCACTCAAAAAGGGTTGTGTTTTCTGCATATGTTGCCATTTCAGGTAGATAAGGAGGTTATAAGCATTAATTTGTCATTTTTTTTTTTTTTTATAGAGATTTTATTTATGTTTTCGGTTTTTTCTTTTTGGGTTGCTACTCTTTCCTATCTACTTATACTTTTTTCCTCGTGCTCTATGCGATCTCGACAAATCAGAAACAAAGAAAAAAGTTTTTTCTTGTCTACATATGTTGTTTGTTGTGTGCTCTGTGTGATCTCGACAAATCATAAACAAAGAAAAAACTTACATTTTCTAGGTAAGCTAAACAAGATCTAACCCATTGTTGTTGTTGAGAA
>JZKD02S1674128.1:467713-511932 GCA_000966675.3 Picea glauca | reverse complement strand
TTTATAAGATCATAATAAAACCAATAAATCTTCATGCTTAAAGGCTTAATAATCAAACAGATCCAAATGCGCAATCAAGGTAAGAGTATGCTCAAGGACATAAGTTCGAAAAAATATTTTGCAGTCATGTGATAAACCAATGGTCAAGTGTCTTTTGGAGAAATCGATAAAAGACGACTACAGTCCAAACGATGAAAGAGGTATTTTCACACTTACAGTTGTGAAAATCAAATCGAGACCAAATTGTAATTGTCGCAAAAATGAAACAAATGTCTAGAAGCACAATGTGATGATGATTTGTCATTAACGAGACAAGGGGTGTAGGCAGCTTTTTTTAAGAGCAATTAAAAAAATGATTGGCTACCAACATAATCCATCTCATAATACTTGTTATTTAGTTGATAACCTTATCCTAAGTGATAGTGACCCTAAACTTTTAACCCATGTGCAATCCAACCTTATTTTTTTTTTGAAATGGCAGACTTAGGATATTTGCATTATTTCCTTGGCCTCCAAGTATTGTAATCCAAGGAATTAATTTTTCTTTCCCAGTCTAAGTATGATTATGAACTTCTTCATCACTTTCACATGGACGATTCTAAACTAGCCCCTTATGCCTTCTAGTATAGAGTCAAACTTGTTTCTATACCTCCCAAATTTGATCCCACTTTGTACCGTCAATTAGTTGGTAGCATCTTATATTTGACTCATACCCATTTTGGTATTTACTTTGATGTTAGTCTTGTTTCATAGTATATGAAAATACCGCATGAAATCCATTGGAAAGAAACAAAAATGATACTCTGGTATGTATGAGGTACAATTCAACTTGGGATACATTTAGTTCAGGGGGCACTTCTTTGTTGGTTGGTTTCACGGATTCAGATTGGGTCGGTGACTTTTTGATAGGAAGAAAAACTCCTTCCTGCAATAGGGGATAACTACCTGAACACAAGTCCCAATTATACTTGTTTTCATTTGGGATGGTAGATAATTCCAACCAATATGTGGGCTCAATTTGCCACTCAAAAAAGTTTCTTCTTTGATAGGATACTTGATTGTTTTGTATATGAACTCTAAATTACATAAATGAAAACTAATTTATTCTATCTCATGGAAAGAGAAATAACTCTAAAGCTCATGGCAAGAGAAATCTTCCTCTCCGCAATCAAAATTCCTCCTTGTGTTCTCTTTATTACTAATTATTTATACAACTTTGAAAAACAACAAACTGAGCTATGATTACTCTCTAGCAATGATTGTTCTCTTTATTACTATTTTCCTCCTAATATATCTGATCTGACTATCAAGTGAGCAATCTTTGACCATGATTTTCTGGAAGACTCAGATTTCCTATTTTTTCTATTGGGTAAATGTTTATTGACACATGTGTTGACCAACACGTTGTCGGGAGGATTCTAAGCTGTTTCTTTTGTATCCAAGATAAACAAACCATATCATGAAGATGAAGATAAAAACATGTGTTTGTTTCCCTTAAATTTATTTACAATTATCTCAATGAATGAAGGATTACACAAATGTATTTATTCATGTAAATATTGATGAAATATTAATATTTTTATTTTCTAAATTTTAAAATTAAAATTAAAATAACAATTACATCATATGATGTTAAATGTCTTTATTATGAAAGATATTTTCCAAAAATGGAAGTGGATGTGTCATAAATGGAATGAAGTGGATAGGTTTGGAGTTTAATACATAATAAAGTGAAATATCAATTATTTCCTCATGATAAAAACCTTTTCCATTCAAAACTTGACAAAGCTGATATGCTTCTCTTTTGAATTCAAGCTGTTGTTCTAGGTAATACATCTTCATTGTATGTGGCTAGGTATTGGTTCCTGTAGGAAGATCCTCTCTTTTTAGATCCAAAATTGGAGAAAATTCCATGTTGTTGTTATTAATTGGATACAATTATTTAATGTTAAAAGAAGCATGTTCTTCTTTATTCAATTATATATGTTCTAAAAAAACATAGAACATTTGTTGGCATTCATCAAGTTCAGGAGTTGATCTTGATTTTGGCTTAGATTTTTGGGTTCTAGGTCCTTTTACACAGTTTTCAAATCCACGATTCACCTTTCTATCTCTTTTTCAATCTTCTTCAAGTTTTTTGGCCATGGCTCTTGTCATTCTAGGTCGATATGTAATATTTTCAACTTCATTTATTTCAATCCTCTCCTTCTCTGTTTATTTTTTTTTAGTCCATGATTTTTCAAAAATCTCTTGAACCTCATTTGTATCTTTAGGTATATTATCAATCATTTCTCCTATATCATTCTCAATTATTTATTCTACAACATCGACTCCAAAAGGATTGAACCTGACAACCATATTATCTTGTAACCCTCCTCTTAATATGCTCTCTTTTAGTCATCTTTGTCTTCAACAAATCTATATACTCTATCTCGAAAAAAAAAAAACATATTATGTCTTGAATTGTTTACTTCACTTCTCATTTACTAATTTTGTGGTGAATCTTAGCAAAGGTGGTAGAAGATATTTTTTTTTTGAAAATGTAAAGCTAAGTATAAAGGGCATGTTGTGAGGAGTTATGAGAACTATGTCACAACCATTCAAATGACATGATATGAAGTATTATAGTGAGTACAACATATTATTATGAATTGGATAGGGCAATCATGGCGAATGTAGGTGAGTGTTTTATGATAAGGAAAACTTTCATGATAAAATCATCTTATAAAACCATAAAAGTGACCATTTTAAATTTAATTTATATTTTAACAAATGAAAATATAAACCTTAGATCTCATCAGTCCTACATGTTTGATGCTCTGCTCATGCATGCCTCCTTTTATAGTCTGATGCAATTGATCTTTTTTCTTAATTAGATCAATAGGTCCATCCTTTCTGCTTTGAATTAGATTGGATCCACTCCCTGAAGATATTGTAATCAAATAGTGATTTGTGAGATAGGAATCACAAAATAAAACCTATGCAGAATTAAGACATTTATAATCTTGAAATATGGATTTATTTTTCTTGTTTTCAGCAATTACAAGATTTTATCAAATCTTGTAATTATTAAATTGGTAGTCTATGTTTGATTAGAAAACAACACTTATCGATTTTGAAGTAACTTAAAGACTATTTTCAACATAACATGCACACATTTTATTATTATGTACTAATAACCTTATGAAAACTAGAAATTTATTTGTATTAAACCCGATCTAAAAAGTTAACATTGATTAAAAATCAAGAAACCAATTGATAATCTAATGGTAAAGATTTTTTTTAAAAAGCAACCCATTATATTTATTAGATAAATTTAAATAATGGGGGAGTTGTTGTATTAATCACAACAAATGATGATACACTGGGAGAAACAATTATCTCTGTTATAGGAAGTATAGGGATCTTGTCCATTTTCACTTATTAATTTAGGAGTACAATACCTGATATCTGAAAATGATTTATTCATCATCAATACTCCATTCTTATCATAAGATTTTTAAGAGAGCAATACAAATATGGAGTTTGTTATTTGAGTTGAAAGAATAAGTTTCAAATAAGTTATGAGATCAAACTAAAGGCCTAATTCTTTATACAAATAATTTTTTCACACATATGTTCCTCATCTCTATTGAAACTGACATTTCTTCATTGCCTATGAGTGTCCATAGCCTCGAAAAATATTCCTTGGTATCATACAAGATAAAAAATCCAACAGAAGATGAAAGTCAAAACACATTTCGTGCTCAAGATTTAGGACTTTTTTGAGGGTCATCGCAAGACCTATATGAGAAAACATGTGATGATCCTTGATAGTTTTTTATAGTGAAATAGGTGATGATCCTTGTAACCTTATAGATTCAATGAGTTACGGAGAGGTGAGTGATGGATGAGTTGTATCTTCATGGAATGAGCCTAGGATCTCACATCATTCAAGTTTCTATTGGGTTCTAGAAGATATAGAATCTCTCCTGAGCGTCTTCCAAGTATCTATATAAAGAAGGGAAGTCTTGAGTGAGATAAGGAATATTCATTTGAAGAGTTATGCTTTCCAATTGCAAAGGAGCTACTCATATTCAAAATATCTAGAATCAAATTTCCTAGTTTGATCAAGAAGCTGAGGAGGAGAAAAGGGCAAGGATCCAAGGAGGATGCATCATCACTAAGGTATGTATAAGATCATTCTCCTCCTTCATATTAACCAATAGATCATTGGTTTTCCCCTACTTTATTGTGTAATTGAATTGCATAAGATAGATTTGGTTTATTTAATTATAGATCGGGTTATATTCAAGTTAGATCTAGGATTCTAATCCCAAGTAGAGAGGTTGAAAGGATTTTTTTTGTCTTTTGTGTGAAGGAATAAGGTTGCGGAAACTGGATCTAGAAATTAATATACGAAGGACATCCTACAGTGAAATGTATGCTATCTCTATCACTCAGGTTAATTGTGAATACATTTTCTTGAGTCTAGAAAACCCATAGAAGTCTACCCCTCTGTCTATCTAGGATCAATAGGTAGATCTTAGGGAGATATACTTACCATATTGGTGATATTTCTCCAATAACAAAATTGGTGACTCTAGTGGGGAAGAATTTTTTATTCTTCTCTAGTTTAGATTTCCTTGCCAAATCACCCTTTGTTTTTGTTTTTTATTTAATTTGTCTTCCATATACTCTTCCATAGGTTACATATCTCATATTGGGTAGATATAACACAGATCTAATAAATCTAAAGTAGATCCATCTTTTCAAAAATTAAAATTTTCTACGATCATCACTCGTAGCAATACACTTGTTACACGACACGAAATGGATTGACTAGCCTATGTTCTGGGATGATTCCTGTAAATTTGGAATATTATAGAGCTCATGGAATTCTAATATTTCATCTAGTTTGGTCGGTCCCTGATGTCTATATTTATATTTTATGTATTTGTATTACCTCTGTTTGAGTTTTGTTGTCACATAACTTACCTTCATTTGTTGTTTGGAGTGTGATTGTGTGGTTTGTTTTGGATTGCTTGAATATTTATGTTTATTATGTGGTGATCCTGTAAAGTTAGGCACTAAACCCAACATATCTGAATAGATATGGTGGTGTCTGATTGGATTACCTTTGGATTTTCCTTTTGTGATTATTATCTGCTACGGATCTATTCTTTTAGGTGATTTTTGAGTGAGATCTTTATAGAGACACTAGAGTGGGATTTTTAGCATCACTACCAATTTATTATATCCCTTGGGTTGTCGATTTTTTGGTTTTCAATTTTCATTTTGTGTTCTTGCATAGATGAGGAATAGTTTTGCATTACATTTGGAAAATTTACAAAAACAAGCAATTTTTTTTTTTTCTTGTGAGATTTTAAAGCATTAGAACAAGAGTTTGCATTGTTGAATTGTTTGGTTTGAGTTTTGAAAATAATTTTGAATCTGAATTGTGTGAATGGTTGTTTGGTGTGTGGGATTACTATTACAAAATTACAAAGGACAAAACCTCTTTCCCTCCCATAGCTAGAATTCATTAAAGTGAATAAATTGCATTGGGATTCTTTTCATTGCTTGGTTAGGTCAATAGTCATAAACACCATTAAGGTTTCATTCATTTCCCTTTGACATAAGTAAAAACCATAAAAAAATCGTGTAATCTAAAATCAATTGGTAATCTAAAATAAATTAGAAAATTTTCTTTTTTAGCAAACCAACATTAGGTAGGCTTAGGGCCTTGGAATAGGATTGAAGAGTGAATTCTCCAAGGCCACGAAAACAAGACCTAGGATTCATTAAAGAGTGATAAATCCATTATTGAAAATAGTGTGTCAGGAGCCTCCTATAACATAGGATTTAAGCACGAGGTTGAATCGGGGAAAGTAGGGAGATTAACCCTCTCTTCTTGTTTTTTTTTTTTGTGGTATCACTTCGATTTCTACAGATATGGGGGTTTTGTTGGTGGCATGCCTTTGTGTGAGGTAACACCTTCAAATCTTAGGTATTAATTAGCCTACCCTTACGTGCGATCAAACCTGCAACTGTTCACTCAATCATTGATTTCAAGGTGGTAGCCTTAGTGACCATTCCTAGGTAGCCAAAGAGGTGTCTACAGATGGGATGTGCCTATAGTACATGGGGTAGACATTTGTTCATGGTATAAATTCCACCAGAGGATTCCCACCTTAATAAATGGTGCTTTCATTGGTCATGGTTGTTGCATGTAGATCATCGTAACTTCTCCTTATACCTTTGCTAGCCAATCTTATGGGGACTTCATCTCCCCTAGAGGTTGGTTTTCGAAAGGCCCCCTAAGCCATTGGTTTTCTTGTTGTTATCCTAGATTTAATAGGGGTGTTCTCTTTGATTCAAAGTATATGTCAACATTAGGTTGAATTGTGTTTCATTTACACCTATTATTTGCAATGTGGTTGAGTCACCGCGTCGGACTCGTTCGTTACAAGGAATAGAGCCAATCATGGAGGTGCAATCACCTCTTGGGAGACATGAAATAGGTGATCAAGAATTCAAAGGGTCTTATATTTGGTTCAAGGAAACTAGTTTGGTTGAACTGGAAATGGTTGATGAAAGTCAACCAAACTTTAACCCACCTTTAACTAATCCCGAAGCACCTCTACTTGTCCAGGTAAGAGATATTTTTAATAAGACTATTTTTTTTTAGCAATCCTCCCACCATGTTAAGATTGATTGTTTCATCCAATGTAGTTGAGACTTGAATCCCATCTACAAGTGGGATTGGGGGCATCCCCATGATCTACATTACCTTCTCTTAGCACCATTAGACCAACACCATCTATCCATATTTATACAGGTTCGTTGATCTAGGGGAGCCTGACTCTGTCTTCATTCCTATCCATTAGTATACCTATAATTACTATTCCAATCCATTCTATTATGATGCCCAATTATGGATCCTTTTTTGGTGGGGATTTGAGCCTTCTTTTCAACATGGGAGGTGAAAATCCTTCCACCTCCACCATTCCTATGAGCGACCCGATGTGATTAGGTGTGGGTGTATTTTTTGGGTTGAACTTTCCTAGTGGTTTTTGGGCTATCTCTAGTCAGGTTGGGGGCAATAATATGTCAAGATGTTTTAAATTCCCATGAGTTAGAACATGTTTCCCTAGGGGCACACCCCTTGGGGGTAACTTCCCAAATTAGGGAATATTTCCCTTTATCAATACCTCAGGTTCCAAGGGATTCTTCCCTAGGCTTAATTTTGGAAACTTTTTTCCTAGAGGGTCTACATCTATCCTTGGAGACAATCCCTTCAGGGGAACGTCTAGTCTAGGGAGAAGTCATTCTCCTGGAAGTGCCACTGTGGGCACTCACTCTTTTGGAACACCTAAACAACCTTCTGGTAGTACGAATTTAATGGTACCTCCAAGTTCATCTAGGACAACAAATACTTCATCTCCCTCCTAGTATTCATTTTCTCACACACCGTTTCCCTTCCTTGCAATGTTAGACTTACCTGATCTATCATGGTTTAAAAATGAACCTGTTTTCCATAACACTTCATGGTAAGATATGCCTGGAAAGATACTGTTATACATACCAAAATTCAATGGAAATATGGGAAAAGACCCTCCACACACATCATGACGTATCAATTATGGTGCTCATCCAATTCCTTAATGGATGATAATGTATGGTTGCATCTTTTCCAATGATCCTTGACTGGAGTTGCCACTAAATGGTACATTGAATTACAAGGTGGATCCTTTAAAATATTTAATGACTTGGAACTTACATTCCTTATGCATTAACAATTACCAATTAGGTATGAAATAGAAACAAATCTCTTCACTTCACTACCAGGATACTGCCACTCACATTTTTTTATCACATTCATGAGTGGAAAAAAATGCATAGGATGATCAAGACCTAGATTAAAGATAAGCTCTTGATAGAGTGGTTCACTAAATCCCTCCTTCCAACCATTTCTAAGAATGTATCTATGGCCAGGGTGGCTACCGAGGAGAAATCCATTATGCATTCCCAACACTTGGACTTTATTTACTCTTGATTGGGTACCCTTTATGATATTATCACTCATTATCCTATGGCATAGACAACCCTAAAGATGAAAAACCTAGGAAACCATGTCGATGGTGTGGTTGGTTGTGTTTCACTTGCCTTGGTGAACCAATTAGCTTACCATATGGGTCATATGGCTATTTTTTCACACCTGTCAACTGTTAGTTTTAGTGCTCAAACTGCCATAGTCCCTACTTAGACCTCCGAGGCAAATTTAGTGTTGTCCATGGAACTGAAGAATCCTCAGTAACCTGGAGGAAATAATAAGAGAAATAAGAATAAAAATTCCAATGTTGAGAAAGGGACTGGGCCCACCCAAAATACTCAAGAGGGAAACACAAAAGAGAAAAAGAAGAGTCAGTTCCCCTAAATGATTTGTGGGGAGGACCAACCAGGAACCTTGTGTCATGTTTTCCCTCAAAGTCCTCTAAACTTGACCAGTGAAAAAAGCCTTGTCGTCTGCTATAGGCGAGGTTGATCCATTAGATTCAAGTGTTATAACCTTTTATTTTGATAATGTTACTAATAGGATATCCCATCAGGTTTCTTTCCAGATCAAAGTGCACATGATAGGGAAAATCATCTTCCAAATTTTGGTTGATGAAGGAGCCTCAACTTGCATATGTATGTTTCTTGTTGGAAGGACCTCAACTCTCCTAAGCCCAACAATTCTACCACATTGTTGAAATATTTCAATAGAAATATGTTCCATCCCCATAGAATAATCACTGCTTTACCCATCAATTTAAGTGGTAGTAATGTCTTTGTTGCTATGGAGGTCGTTGATGCACCTATTTAGTACAATTTTCTACTTGGGAACACTTGGTTCTATGAAATGACTATAATTATCTCATCGGTATTTAGGGTCTTATGCTTCCCTCGTCAAAAGAAAATAGTGACAATTGATCAACTGGCATTCTGCACCTCAAACCTTGGATTCAGTGTGGGCTATAATGTACCCTTTGTCGGTGATACCACACAATATTACATGAGTGTGGGTTCGGGTATGTTTAAATATCCTTCACCCATGGGAATATTTTTCCTTCCCATAACACCTCTTATTGAAAACATTACTCCTATCATCATGATATTTTCATTTACTAGTGGATCCCTTGGGTGGTTCCTCACCCTGAGGATGTTAAGTCATATGGAGCTTCTCTATCACACACCATGGTTGATATTGTTGATATACAAATCTTTTCAGTATCCATTGCCATTGGTCAACACCAACATCCTCATGTGTAGTGTGATCAACATACTCCACCCATATGGGTTGTTGACTCTATGAGTTCACATTATTTCCTAAATACATATTTTACCTTAGATTAGGCCATCTTGGATGTCATGGCTTCCCTAGATAATCCCAAGCATGAGATGATGCATCAATCATATTTTCCTATTTTCAAACAAACAATAGTTATCATGATGAGTGTTCATCTAGGACTAGTAGAATTTTCTAGGGAATCTAGTAGCCCTTCCAATCTTCACCCTTTTCTTTCTTAGTTATCTTTTTTCAAAACTTTCCAGTGAATTCTCTACTTCCCCTTCCATAAAAGATTCATGTTTTTTACTTCCTTCATGTCTTTATGGATCCCATCAAGGATATTCCATAGATCACAAAATTACTCATGATGAGTATCTTTGATTGCAGAAATTCATTCCTATGTGGTATGGGCCTGACATGGTAAGCCATATGATGCCAACATCAACCCATCAATTCATCGAAGATGAAAAAGGTCCTTGTCTTGAGCCTCTCCATGGGATGTACTTGGCATAAAGCATCAATATTTGTAGTTCCTTGTACATAGGTGTGTGGTGTGAGTGATTTTGTTTTGCATATATCTTGTCCAAAAAATCCAAAAGTATTTTCTTTTTTGAGATTTCACTATGCATTATTACCCCCAAAATCTAGTTTACATGTGTTGAAATAATTATGGGGAGTTTTTTACAAATATGGCGACTTCCATTGAACTTGAGGTACATGTTTTCAAACTAGCATATAGAGATATGTTTTTTACAACATCCACGATCTTCATTATTAACCATCCATTTTTTTCCATCACTATGCCTTAGGTTCAATTCCATCGGGTTGTGATACTAGCCACTCTATTTTTCACGTCGTAATTTTTTTTGGTAATGCCTACCCTCCATGGGCACCCTAGTTAGCATCCAAATTTCCATTTGGTGCCCATGATCTGATTTCCTGTGGGCCCAAGATCCCTCCTTTAGACCCATCGTGACTTGACATTGACACTCATTTTCCTCTCTTCATCTATTTTCTAGCCATATCTCATGGGGGTTCCTAAATTTTTTATGTTGCTTAATGGTTTCCTGTGCATTTTTTTCTTGTATCATTCACCTCACCACTGCAATGTTATTTGCTTAAATCTTTCTTACCACTATTGTAGTAGCCTTTGACCATCCACCTCTTGCATTATTTGGCCTCTGTTTTGTATCCATTTCCCATGGAGACAACAACTTATAAGAGTGTATCACACTTGCCAGTACCATTTGCATTCATATTTATTAGGTTAGTTCCATGCGTGTGGAACATATGAGCATGTTTCTACACCACTCGTTCTCTCTAGATGAGTATACTTTTATCTCTTTTTCAGACTTGTCAAAAGGACACAAAAAATACACTATCGAGTACATTTTTTTGTTTTTTTTGGCCTCATTAAAACAAAATAAAAAAGACACTACTGAGCATACTTGTTTCCTTATTTCGTTCTTGTTAAACCATGAAGGAGACAAAAACCACAAAAATGATCAAAATAAAAATAAAAGGAAAAGAGTGGGATTTTTTTTTACCATTGGTCTATTCTCGAAATGACAATGTCAGTCGAGTCACCCTTGAGCATGGAACCTATTTGATTCCTCATCATAGAATTAGGTTTTAGATTTCTTAGGAGCCATCCCAATAATATTAGTTAGAGATACTTCTCTAGTGGGTTGCTCTTCCAGTCATCATGGAGAGTGCTTTAATGCCTCCTGTATTTTTTCACTATATTCTTCCAACTCCTTTGTCTTTCTTCCAAGTCACTGTTGTGACTTGTTATATGTTCAAGGGAAGTTTAAGTCTGAGTCATCCATCTGTTGCTTTGTTGAATTTCTAAGTCAGACATCCCTTTGTTAGTTGTACTTTGTGTTACTCTCTCTTCACATCATCTCAAGGTGTATGTTTCATATTGATTGATGGGGGATACATTAAGGCCCTCCTTTCATGTATTTATTCCTACTGACTTCAACACATTATCTAAGAGAGGGATCCAAAAACTAGCTAGTACCTTGGAGCTTGTAGTCCTCAGTGACAGACCTCCTTGTGATCGAAAATGTGTTTATAGTATTGACCCCTGATCGATTGATTCTACGTATGTTCGACATTAAATCCTCTATTCAAAATTTCTAGATTGTACTAGGTACCTTGGGTTCCATCTTTCTCATCGGTGGGTGTCCTCGCATATGTAAATGATATACATCAATGACTGGTAATCAGATGGTATCTACCATGATCGACATCACCTCTTCTATTCACATTTTGTAGATTCGTACCATTGGAGTTTGGGATGAATACCTTAGGATTGGGGCCCCATCCTTCCTTTAGAACATCCCCTCCCAAGTTGTTATGGAGTATGTCACTTATCTATGAGTTCTTTGAAGAATTTGGGGACACTTCTGTCAGGGCTTGTTTTCTTCCTGATGTATATATTGTGACATAGATCCACATTTTTGTTTGGTGGCTATGATTGTATACATGACATAGATCCACATTGTATTGTCTCATGGCTATTCTCGCATTAATGAAATGGATCCACTATGTATTGTTTTGTGGCCATGGTTTTGCCTTTCATATCATGGATCCACAGTGTATTGTTTGGTGGCCATGCTCTCCAGAGTTTGAGTATTTCTGCCTAGGGTATGGTCTATATATATACATATTCATCCTTTGTGTTTGATTGCAGGAATGATATGACCTCTAGGATTCCTTTTCTCTCTCCTCACATTGCCTCACATGGAAACTATTTTATTGTAATGTGTTTTATCCATCCATTCCTTTCCTAACCTCACACATTAGGGGGAATATGTTATAGCCTTAATTTCCACCATATAGGCTAGAAGGTAGTCTATCAGAAGATGGGACTTAAAACACATTTCTTTCTCTATATTTAAGACTTTTTTCAGGGTCGTTGCGGGACATATAGGAGAAAAAACGCGATGATAATTTATTTTCATTTATAGTGAAATAGATGATGATCCTTGTAAAATTATATATTGGATGAGTTATGAACAGGTGAGTGATGGATGAGTTGTATCTTCATGGCATGAGCCTAAGAAATCACATCATTCAAGTTTCTATTGGGTTCTAGAATATCTAGAATCTCTTCCAAGCCTCTTCCAATGATCTATATAAAGAAGGAAAATCTTGAGTAAGAGAAGTAAGAAACATTTGTAGAGTTATGTTTTCCAATTGCAAAGGAGCTACTTCTTTTCAAAACAAGTAGAATTAGATTTCCTAGTTTGATCAAGAATCCAAGGAGGAGCATGGAGCAAAAGGACAAGGAGGATGCATCATCACTAGGATATGATTTGATGTAATTCCTTCATATTGATCAATAAATCATTGGTTTTCCCCTATATTTATTATTGCACATGTTTAGGTTCTTTCTTAGTAGGAATGACATGTTGGATAATTTTGGTATCATAGACCTCAATATCATCATAATTCCATGCAAATATGCCATTATATTCCTTCAAGAGATTGATAAGGGAATTGCATTAAAAGGGAGAACAATTTATTGCTAAATTAATGTTTTGAGGATTTTGATTAGTTCCTAAATTTATTATTTCATATTGCATTAAGAAACTATTGGTTTTACAATTTGTTTTCTTTTTAATTTTATCTTGTAAATAACAATTTTTTTCTAAACTTACCAAGGATTTTGAGATTCCATTTTATATGTTTGATGAATTAGCTAGAAATATCTCATTTATTTCCTCAGAACGCTAATTTTCATCTATGAAAAAGTCTTTGAAGGTGCCTTCTTGTGTATTAAATATTAAAATTTGGTCATAATCATCAAAGAATATCCAATTTGTGATGTTATCTAGCACTGATGGCCTAAAAATTAATTCAACATAAAATTTATCAGGAGAAAAATATGTCGAAGGAATCAATCATGAAACAACATTAGAAAGAGAATCAAATTCAACATTTAATTCTCTAGGTACAAAGATAATCATAAACGCATCAAAATTATCAATCAAACTCCATACCTCATGTTGGTACACTGCAAGGAAAATACCTTGTAGCGAAGGTTATAGCGTATGCTTTTAGTGTTACAAAATTGACAAAAATTGTCAAAAAAACCTCCGCTAAAACATCTATTTTTGGTAGCAGATATTTTTGTGAAGATTATAACAAAACTTCATTATAACTGAAAAAATATGGGCAGCCCGAGGTTTTAGTGGATGTTTTTCTAGGCGATGCGCTTCATGGTGTATATGCACTGATGTGTTCTCAAACTTAAAGCACCAATGCTTACATTTCAATGAAAGCATTGGGGAAGCAAAAACAATATTGGGGCATCAATGCTCTTCTAAATAATAATTCACTAGTGATTTAATAATAACAGTGCACCGATCAAATCTATGATACCACATACCAGTGCATTACAAGAAAAAACTGACTGGTGCATGAAAATTAGAATGCCTCAATGCAAAAGTATGATGCAAAAGCATCAATGCACAGTTTTAATTAAATGCACTAGAAGGTCGATTTTTATTATTATAGTTGTTGTTGTTAAAATAGTATTATGATCGGTGTTAGTTCATTGTATTAAAACACCGATGCTTATTTTATTATAGCATGGATGCCTTTTAGCATTAAACACACCAGTGTTCATTTTCTCTTTTTAGAAACATTAACCTATGACAATGCAATTATTGTTATTTTTTTATTTCATTATTCATAAAAACATTGACATATATATTATAATAGTATTCATATAAATTAAATTTTGAGTAGTGCATTTGGGTATGATGTTTGGATTATTTTGTTATATCATCAGAGTTCACATCTCTTCATTATAATATTTAATCATCCATATAATTAATTAGTGATGTAACATTTCACAACAAGATTGGACACCACAATAGAAGAAAATAAAATGTATTTTATTATATATGAATAAGAGGCTCTTTGTCATACAAAATGGGACACTTATTTGTAACCCCTTGTCTTTCAATTGACACACTATGTCCATTACATTAAACAAATGTTTGATTTTCACAGACAATTATTTCAAAAATTACAACAGCTTGCATTGATATCCAAATATATTGATCATCATTCTTTGCTGGAATTGTTGTCAGTGCTCGAGCTACTTCCATGACTTGGGTTATTTGGCCAAATGTTTTGTTGATTTCCTCAATTCTTTTCCTCTTCTTCAAGATCCATCTAAACAAATAAAAATAAAGTATAATGAGCATATCTACATTGGTGAGAATAATGAAAATTGAATACATAGTATACATGAATGTAAATTGAAAAGCGACGTACCATACAAAGAATTGATTCCTAAATGATACACATTATTTCAAAACCAAATATCATGCCTTATGTCAACAACTCTTCTATTGGTATATTTCCATACTTTGTTTCCTGCAAGTTTTATACCCCATAATACATCATAGATTTAATATAAAGGATTTTTTTTGTTCCGTTAATTATAAAATGAGAGAAGTAAAACAAAATAGATACTTACAAATTCCATAACTAATTTTTTATATGCCAACATATACTCACAACCCATACTTAACCCAATATCAATCAATTATTCCGATGGCTCTTCTTTCTATGTTAGCACCTGTTTGAAGACATTCGAGGATGAATGTTGTAAAACAACTTAAAATACACAAAAATGAAATATTAAGTTGTTATAAGTAAATACAAATTACTCACAAACTTTTCTATCAACCCTTTTCTTCCTTGTCGTCCTATTTTATGTGCTGAATGGGTTCCATTTTGTTACCTTTTCTGCAAGAAAATACTTGAAAATCAATATTTAATGCTAAATTATTTATTTATATATACCTAATAGAAAATTCAATGATTTCATACACTTGAAACACGTTGTTGTTAAGATGGCTCCTCTTGCGATGCAATTATGTCCATTTCTTTGACCATCTCTTTGTACACTTTTTTGGACATTCCTACTGACATATTTCAGATATCAGCTTGTTGATCCTTTGGGATTTTCATAATATTCTTGAAAAAAGCAACATGACAATAAACTATTTTTATATTGATATATGAAAAGTAAATATAAAAAAAATTGATATTATAGAGGAATGCTTTGTAGTAATATATACATATTCTAGAAAAACATTTTAAGGAATATTACTTTTTGAATCATTCTTTTTTGTTGTTGTATGTTTTTTCTATTGCAAGTTTGACATGCCTCATTGACCATTGCTCTGGAAGTGCTCCCTATAGTTTAGATATAATTGGTTCTTGGAAGCATTGGATTTATTTCTGTATTTTAAGTGTAAAGTATGTTTATACGTTCATTCAACTATATCCCTCATAGTTTTGTAAAAGTCCCCCCCCTCTTTCATTAACCTCCAACACCACTCTAGATGAGCTAAGGACCAATTCATCATCATTTACATCTTCTATAATTTTTATTTTCTTAGGAGCACATTCCATTCCTTCATTGTTGGTACATGTAGAACATTAAACATATGTGAATTAATAGATTGTTTGAAACATGTTATCTAATATTCTTAAGTCTATTATTAATGAAAATTCAAAAAATAACTCATATTGAATAATATTTTTTCATTCGCCTGATTCATCCTTTTGAAATTTTTCCATGAAGCTTTTACGCTCTTCATCGCTTAGATAAAAATTACTCTTATTGAAATTCCTCCTTTTTTGTCTCTACATGACACACACTAACCAATACATATTAGTTAAACTCACATATAGTTCAAACATATTAATTTTGTATAGAATTTACAAAGAACTTTCCTTTTTTTCTTTTTTGGATGTGCTATCATTGTGTCGATCATAATTTTGGTTACTTGAACTATCCTCACACTTTTTTTTTATCAATATACAACCTATACCATTCAATACAAAAAATGTTAAATATTTTTAATAAATAAATCACATAATTTTCAGCTTAAAAAAAATCTAGTTTCTAGTGCGCTTTAATAATATGAAAGCACTGGTGCGTTCGATACAGGAAACACACCGACAGGAAAAAATACATTTAAAAAAAAATAAAAAAATAAAAAAATAAAAAAATAAAAGATAAATTTAATTAAAATAGTGTGATATGTATCGATAACAACACCACGACTAGAGTATAAAACAAAAACAAAAAAATAACCAAAAACAAATTACACATCGATGAACAAATTTAAAAAAACATTTATGTTACAACATTTTTTATGCGCTTTATCAGTTAGCACACCAGTGTGTTATAGTCAAATTGGCGCACCGATAACCAGAAACCATTTTTTATAAAAATGTGGCAGGACCGGTAGGGTTTGGATCTGATGCAATAAGTAGTTCCCTTTCATAACATGCCAAATGCCTTATATATAGAAATACAAAACCATTAAATATAAAATGCCTAAAATGAAAATCCCTAATTGTGAAGTGATAGAGGGAGTTAAACCCTAAGGTGGACTTTCGCAGTCACACAAGCAAGAAGAAGCAAGGTAAGTATGATTTTTGTTTTTTGAATTTTAATTAAATCTAAATAGGGATAGAAATTGTAAAAACTTTAATTATTAAAATCAATAGTAGAATAGGATTTTTAAACTTAGCTTACAACCTCGAAAGATCTGGAATTAGGGTTTCAGTCACCATTCGCCCGATGCCATGGCTTCTAGATCGGGGGAGAGATATCCTCTGCAACCACCTCTGCCTCCAGACCTTGTCATGTTCTAGGAACTTATGTCTTCTTACACAAAATCAACAAAAGGAAACCCCCAATCGTGTTTTGTTAAGAATCTTGATGAGATCCCAAAGCTCTCTGTTCACTCCCCCTCCTCTCAGTTGTTCACCCTGAGACTGGATGAAAATGGATTGATTAGAAAATTCATGGGACTCTATACTTCCCAAAGCGAAATGGCGCAATGGCTAGAGAAAAACTTGAAAAAAATGATAAAAGGGAAGATGTCAACAACTTTATGTGGTAAGGGATTCTATGTTTTCCTCTTTAAAAATAAAGCTAATAGAGATTTGTTTTTTATAAATGGGCCATAATTCATGGGCACCTGAGGAATGTACCTAAATCAATGGACTCCAAACTTCATCCCAAAAAATGATATCCCCTCTGCTGTCCCAATCTGGGTTAGGCTACCCTTCCCGCCTCTTCATTTTTAGAATGGTGAAACCATAAAAAAATTGGAAGCACACTAGGAAGGTTCATGGATTGGGCCAAACCACGCGACATACCACAATATTATGTAGAAGTAGATCTAGAAAAATAATTTCTAGAGGAAATCAAACTAACCCTAGATGGGTGGTCATATATTCAAATAGTAGAATACGAGCAACTCCAATTTAAATGCAAAGCCTGCCATGAGTATGGAAATTTCACCAAAAAATGTCCCAAGGCAACACTAGAGAACCTCGAGAACAAAGCATCAGAGCAATGACAACTAGCCAAAAGAAAAAAAGTGACAAATAAATTAGGAGCTCAACAATAGGAAAGGAAAACTAACACCAGTCCCTCCTCACCAATCAAGAGGAAATCACGAATGCACAATAATAATGAAGAAAAAAGAAGAAAAAATAAGTATGACCCTCTTGAGAACCTAGAAGCAGAAATGGTCAACTCGAAAGAAAACACTGATGAAATTCAGAGTCAACAAATCCCAGATCCAGACCCCCCATCACCTCAAATCAAGCCTGATGCCCTACTACTTTTGGATCCCTCCCGTGGGCTGGAGGATGAAAGTCAGTAGGAATCTGGGGAGGAATTGGATATGTAACTCCTAAAGAGTGCCAGATCCTTGAAAGAAGGAAGGAAAACCAACAGAAATAGAAGGGAAAAAGATGCAAACCAGGACAAAGAAATAGGAACCCAACCAACGTTGGAAGAAGTTCTCAAGAAATAAGGGAAGAGTGGAAAATATCCAAAAGCAGAAGGACAATCTTAGCCCACGAAATGGGGGGAAAAAACATGCCAGTAAATAATGAAGATAGTCCCCTGGAACTGTAGAGGATTGATACAAAGAGAAAAAAAGAAGCAATGTGAAATTTAATCAAAGTAGAGAGACCCCATATCCTCCTAATTTAGGAGATCAAAATGCAGGGTTTTAAAGCCTTGTAAGAAATGAAACAAATCTAGAAAGAAAGTAGTGGAATAGCTCTAAATTCTAGAGGAGCTTCATGAGGGATATGCACAGTCTGGAATACTAAAATCTTCAGATAAGAAAAAGTTAGAATCTTCACACTAGATGCTGGTGCATCTCAAGAATATACAAACATGTATCATTTATCCTATCTGTAATGTTTATATTATTAATAACTATTTGGAAAAAATAGAATGTTGGGAGTCCTTAATGAAAATCAAATAGATTAGAATACATAGTAATTGCATTATAGTAGCAGAATTCAACACAACTCTGCACCAAGGGGAAAAAAGGAGGATCTATAGTAAGGGACTTGTTCAGGGAACATTTGGAATATCTAATCTTGGAGCTGGATTTGTTTGAAGTTCAACCTTCTAAAGGGAAACAAACTTGGATCAATAAAATATTATGGGTGGGACACATTCCATCCATATTATAACGCTTTCTCATCCATAACTCTCTCCTCCTTCTCCCTATCAATATTTCCTCCCAAATTGTTCCTTGGGGAATCTTAGATCATCCCTCAATATCTCTCTCCTTTGAAAAAGAAAAAAACCCCATTCCCTTCAAATTCAATCTCCTTTGGATCTATTCACTGGAAGTTTCCCCCCTAATCACCTTTGTTTGGTCAAATTGGGTGGATGGAACCCTGGTCTATATCTGGGAACAAAAATTCAAAAAGGCCAAACAAACAATCAAGGAGTGGGTTAAATCCTCCCCCCACAATACATGAGAAGAAATTGAAAGGTGCAAAAAGAAGCTAGAATATACACAAGAAGAAATGGAGTCAAATATCATTCACAACAAACATTTATTACAGGAGAAAGAAATTTTTCAAAACTATATGAGAGTGCTCCACAAAGAAGAAAAGGAGTGGAGACTCAAATCTAGAGCCCCATGGCTTCAAGCAGGGGACAAAAATACCTCTTTCTTTCTTAATAAAGAAATATCTAGACAACATAGAAACACAATGGAGGAAATAAAAAGAGCCTCAAGAACAAGAATCAACTCCTTTGAGGAGATTAAAAAGAAGCTTCCTCCCACTTTGGAAAAATTTACACACATGAAGGTGACGACAACAAGGAGAAGAGTTTACAATACATATAACACATCCCACAAATGATAAAGCAAGAAGATATTAAAGAGTTAAACAAGGTGGTTACAGGGGAGGAAGTCAAAGTATTACTATATCAATTCGTTCCTAACAAACCCCCCAGGCTTGATAGTTTCACATTACACATTTACAGAAAGTGTTGGGAAATAATAATAAAAAGACCTAATATGTATGATAAAATATGTCCAAACAGTGTGCAAGATATGAGGTGTAACCAACACCTCCTTTTTATCCCTGATTCCTAAGGACAAAAATGAAATCTTCTTTGATCACTTCGCCCAATCTCTCTTTGTAACGTCTCTTAAAAAAGTTTAGCAAAAATCATAGAAAATAGATTAAAACATCTGATTCCACGTCTCATACTTCCCAATAAGGGGGGATTTGTGGAACAAAGAAAAATTTGGGACAATATAATACTACTGCAAGAAGAAATCCACACTAGTTTCAATAACAAAGAAAAAGGGATGATAATCAAAATTGATATGGAAAATGCCTTTGATCGGGTAAAGCATGAGTTTCTATATGAATTCTTAAGTATATTTGGTTTCAATCACTCCTTCATCTCATGGATTGGGGCATGCATTTCAACCCCCTGGATATCCCCCCTGATAAATGGGTTCCCAACACCATTCTTCCAAGCCACAAGAGGACTACGACAAGGATTCCCACTTTCTCCAATGTTGTATGTTATTATGGTAGAAATTCTAAACATAATACTAGAGCATGAAAGAGCTATTGGAAACATCCCAGGTCTGAAAATACCAAGGGGAGTAAGAAGAATAAACAACTCCCAGTTTGTTGATGACACCCTTCTTTTAGGAGGAGCCTCTCAAACTATGGTTAGCAGATTCAAACTGGTGCTTGACCAGTATGAAGTAGCTTCGGGGGGAATCATAAACAAGAACAAAAGTCAAATTTCCACTTGGAACATGAAAGCAAGTATAATGGTTAGAATTGAAAATATCGTATAGTTATCCTTTTCTATAGATTGGAAATGCTTCAAGTATCTTGGCACTCCTATCAGTATAAATTCCCTCCCTGGGGAGGCTTGGCAAGTGATCCTCCAAAATATCAAAGAACAATTCAAAGTTTGTGGAGAAACCTGGTTGAATCTAGTTGGAAGGGTGGTCCTAATAAAATCGGTCTTATATCCATTTCCAATATTTAAATTCTCAGGCCTCCATGCTCTGGTGGGAATTAAAAAGGAAATGGCCAAACTAATCATAAAATTTTGTTGGCGAGGGGGAAAAGATAATGAAAAAAACTCCATATTTTTAATTGGTCTACTATATGTGCCCCAAAAGAAAATGGAGGACTAGGGATTCCAGATCCAGAAAATATCAACATAGACCCGGGGGAAAAATAATATGGCTCTTAATCACTAGAGGTAAAGAATGGTGGAAAAAGGAAATCCTCTACAAATATTTGTCAAAAAATTGAAATATTTTCTTGGAAACAATCACATTCAATCACTTAGGCTCCCCTATCTGGAAGCTCATCCAAGCCTCTATGTCACTCATTCAATCTCACCTCAGATGGAGCCTAGGGAATGACAAAGAAATAAAAACTTGGGAGAAGCAATTCTTAGATAGGGGAAAATTGTCATGTATCTCTTCTCTAGACCCCTTTAGAATTTGGCTAAAATCTGAGGGGAAAAACACTCTCTATGATATCTCCAAGTGGAATAAAAATGGCACTTGAAAAAATGGGAACTTCGGATAGGTCCCTCCTTTCTTTCTCAATGAGTCTCATAAATTCCTCATGATTGTAAATGGATTTTCCCCAGTTCATCTCAATCAGAATGATAGTAGGGACTCGGGAGAAGCATGACACTATGTAAGGATGGGATATAAAAAGATTCTCCATGGTAATGATCTCCCAGAAAAATCAGCAAACTGGAAAAAAATTTGGAATCTAGACGGATTACCTAAGATTAATACTTTTGGTTGGAAATTAGCTCACAAAAAGCTCCTAACAGGGGAAAATATGCTTAAAAGAGGTTTTATGGGACCCTTCAGATGTGCTCTTTGTAATCAAGACTTTGAAAGAATTGATCATCTTTTCCTCAATTGCAATTTCGCCAAACAAGTGATGCACATTGTCTATTCAAAGATAACTCCTCAAGTCTCTTGGTTGATAAGTTGTAGAAGTCTGATCAGAAAATGGAGTAAATCATACAAAGGATCCCTCAACAAAAAAACAATATTTTTCCATACCTGGAAGGCCTCAATAAAATATGTGAGAGGGAAAATCTGGCTGGCAAAAAAAAAAATCATCTTTAAGGAGAAGCTAGTCGCCCCCCCCCCCCCAATAGTCCCAGCCCATGCGATCGATCAACTAGGTGAGTTACTCTCTTATCAAAATATCAAATTTAAAACAAGGCTCCCTTTGACAGAAGAAGAAGAAAAGTGGCTGGCAAAAATAAACCTTCCTTCCATTCATCCCTCAATTTTACCACAAAAATCATGCTGGCAGCTTCATTGTTCTTAGAAAGACTTCAATAAATGGATAAAATATCAAGATAGTCATGTTCTCTATTTTGATGGTGCATCAAAAGGAAACCAAGGGTAGGCAGGTGCAGGAGGGGTTTTGTACAACCCTAGAGGAAAAAGAATGCTAAACTACTCTTGGAATCTAGGTGTAATCACCACCAACATGGAAAAAGCCTATGCGATGTATCAAGTAGTGAGCTTAGCTTAGGAATGAAAACTCAACAACATTATCGTAATAGGGGAATCACAAAACATAATTGGGCACTTCTTCAAAGGGACTGGCCCAAAGAACTCCAAGATGAAAATAATCATTGAGAGGATCAGAACAATATTTTCCTCATTTCAAACATCCTTCTATCACATCCCATGTGATAACAACACAAAATTAGATGATCAGGCGAATTTAGAGATTGGAAAGGCCCCAAGTCACATGGAAATGCTAGGTAGACACAATTTTTCATTCCATCCCTAATGAATCAACCCCCTCTTGTCGTTGCTCCACCTGGCGTCAGTCTCCCCATGACACAACAACTGGCTGAGGCTTGTAGTAAGTCGAGCGTCATTCATGGGGAGGAGATGTACTCTTGTATCACTTGGCCCATGGGAACCTGCATTCAACAAGACAACAATGTGGATATTTCAGGACAATCTAGTTTCCTCCTCCATGGGAACTCATTGTACTTGACCCTCCATGATCACATAGTGGCCTACAACATCACCTCAACCATAACTTCACCTGAGGTGAGGGTAATTGAAGGGAACTCCATCATGATTCAATGCAAGGGAATTAGGAAGTACATGTTGCTCCAATGCTTGAAAGAAATTCAAATTGTGAGATTGCACGGCCTTGGTGGCATTCATGCATCAAGATTTTAGCTAGTGGAGGTAAATTGGAAGAAAATCTCTCGACCCACTGCCACAACTAGCCTCATCGGAAGATTGCAGATTGGAATTTCATAAGGAAAGAGGAATTACAATGCCTAAGAAGTATAGGAGTTTTCAATCGCTCCATAATAAGAGGGATATCTCAAGGTAAATTCATGGGAACCAACAAAAAAGGAGGCAACATCAACAGAGGCAACACCAGAGGTAGCATTAGAGGTAGCTTCAATAGAGGAAACATTGATAGAGGCAACACCAAAGGTATCACCAGAGGCAACTTCGATAGAGAAAACATCGAAAGAGGCAACACCAGAGGTAACATTGCCAAAGGCAGCACTAGAGGCAACATCAATGATAGAGGAAGCATCAGAGGCAACATCAATGATTGGATTGGAGGTAATTTCCTAGAAATATTAGTTAGTCTAATTGGAGGAATGACTCATCTTTCAACTCGTGAAATACCAGAGAAAGAGCTGGTGGACGATAATTTCTCCACCACCCAACAACTAAATATTTGTCTTGACTCCCATAGTTCCACTCTCACCTTCGCACTGGACATTCTATCCCAACAACGTACATGAATAAATCAATTATAGGATGAAGTAGAATTTTTCAGATGCCAAGGGGAGAACATGGAAGCAATGATGGAAGCTAGGCCACTAAATTCACCAGTACAAAGCCAAAATGAGGAAACAAGAAGCAGATAAGAACCCACGCTACCTGACCTAAACGTAGTGCTAGAGCCCCCTCCAGAGGAATAACGATTCTAAATAAGATCAGTAAGACAATCCTCAGTTTTGTAAAAATGGCATAAATAAATCTCCCGTAAGATAGTTTTAGGACAAAAATGAAAATCTTTGTTTTTAGTGAAGTAGAAATAAATCTAGACTCATTTATGTAATCCTTTTTGTGGAATTTTTGTAGCTGATATATCTTCCACCAACACCCTCCTCTGTAATATGCGACCTCGGTCGTGCCTTTTATATATATAAAATTTTCAGTTTCTGTAAAAAAAAAAATCAACAGTAAAATTTAAAATTTTTACTATGTAGGGTTTTAAGTGAATCACACAACCCTTCAAATTCTGATCTCCTAAATATTTTTGTTGTTGCAAAAGGGTTTTGAGTGAATCATCATAGCCTTCAAATTCTAATCTTTTGAATACTTCTGTTGTTCCAAAGTATGCTAATGTTCCACAGTGCTCCTTGGTATGTCTCTTTTGTAAATCTCTCCCCTATAAATTTTGGCAAAATAATGAAATAGTGAATAACTTCTTACTATTTAAAGGATTTTATGAAATTATCTTTTTGAAAGATAATTTCCCACTCATTTTTCAATTGTTAAAAAGCAAAGTCACTTTTTTTTTTAAGTTTTTCAAAACACCAGCGCATTTATTAATATAACACACTAGTCTGTTTGGTTATACAAATCACTAATGTGATAAATATTTTTGGAGCACCAAAATCATACAATTTTTATTTATTTATTTGAAATCTTGAGAATCGATGCGATTAGTAATTAAACGCCCTAGTGATTTATATTGTTATAGACACACCATTGCATTTTCTTTAAATAAGTGCACCGTTATTCTTTAAAAGTTATATGATTTTTTATTTGCACTTAAAATAGTATGTTCATATCAAATGGCCAATTCTTCAAATTCTAGCCCGTTCCATATTGCTCAAAGTACACCACAGATTTCACCCTTTCCATATCTAGTAAGTTTATATTTTATTTATATTTCAATTATCTAATTGATTTTTTTTTTTTTATCTATGTCAATCCAAATAAAAATGTATCCAAATTTGTAGGATCCTAATTCAGAATTGAGTTTAGATGCAAAAAATATTCCACCAGTTCAAAAACATCAAAAGAACTTATCAGGAGCAACATACCACACACAATTGGTAGATGAAAATGGACAGCCGCTTTACCCTACAAATTGTAATATGCCATCTTCCAACCACAATCTTGGGTTAGTGATGGTAATAATTGTTTGGTATAATGTAATTTGAGCAAACCAATTGCATTGTTCTTACTAATATCATTGATGTACTAATGTTCAATATTTTTGAAATTAGGATTCTGATGATCAGTGGCCTACCTATCATCTTTTGTTGCACCTCACTACAATGTGAAATCGAGAGAAGGCTTCAATAAGAGAACAACTTGGATACGAAACATACAAATGGTTGAATCAACCACCTATTCAATTCCCACTATGTCCAGATTCACCAATTAGGAATGACTACAAAAATAATATTTCATCACAAGTTGGAAATGGAGTCAATAATATAGAGGTTGGTATTGATGATTATTTATGGGATATGACTACCATAGAGACAATGTTGTTAGATTCATTCTAGAACGATGAACTAGGGGATGATGCTCATATCATTGATACCTTTTTTGAAATCCTGAAATATGCTTCCACCAGCCCTCTCTTTGGACCTAGCTAGTCAAATTCTACCCAGATGGGGACAACAATGTTATTGTACAACTTGAAAGCAAAGTTTTGCATGTCAAACACATGTTTCTTGGCAATAGTGAGGTAATTGACCATCAAGTCCCTTGTATTTTGAGAAATTGTGTCACACAATCAACATTAAAAAGGGTCAATTTTATGAGCTTTAAATGACATTGTACATTTCTATTTCCCACTAACTACAGGTTATTCAAATATAAGGTCCTTCTAAGTGATAATGTATTTCTCAGTAGCTGTAGAGAGGTAAATAAGATGTTGAAAATGTTGGGTGTTGAGTACATCTCATATCATGCATGTCCAAATGGTTGTATTTTATATATAGGAGAATATGTAAACAAAGAGATATGTCCAAAATGTGGGCATGAAAGGTACCATAAATCAAATAAAAAGAGTAAATCACATTGTATTCCACATAGTATATTGAGGCACATGCCTATAATCTGAAGGATTCAAAGGCTCTTTCGTGGCAAAGAATTAGCTATGTTGTAGGTATGGCATGCCTCGCATTGAAGTGAGTTGGGATTTATGAGAATCCCAATAGATTCAATAGCCATGAAGCATATAGAGGATGCATGGCCCTAAAAATTCAAGGGTGAATTACAAAGTCTACAACTCAACATAGCCATGGATGGTGTCATTCCATATTCCCTCCAAAACACCAACTATTTGTTTGGCCTGTAGTAGTGATCAATAACAATACCCCCCCATGGTTTTCTGTGAAGAATGAACATATTGTGTTCTCTCTTGTAGTCCCTGGTAGAAGACAAGTGAAGAATATGGATGTCTACCTACAACCATTAGTAGATGAACTGAAGGAGTTGTGGGAAGGGATACATGTATACGATGTATCAAGACCCATTGCAATAGAGAGGATTTTTATATTGTATGCAATATGTTCTTACACCACACATGATTATCCAAGATTAGGAGTTTTCTATGGTAAATTACATGTTTATTGATATGTTTATATACGTAACAATATTTTGTGGCATATTTAATTTGTTGTGATGGTTCTGATCTTCAATGCTAACATGCTATGTATACATTAACAATTTCGCAGGTCTTGTAACAAAAGGGTATCATGGATGTAAATGTTGTGGACCTTCTCTGAAGGCTAGGTGGGCCAACCATCTATGAAATATAGTGTATGAATTCTCTAGGATATTCCTCCTAGAACAACACCCTTACAAAAGATCAACATCCACTTTCAATGGTAAACCAAAGAGAACCTAAAGGCCTACAATAATGACACCAACATAATGGCTTAGAGCATATGAGAGAGATAAGGAGAAGGGGATTATATAAAGTTTCTATTCGAATGGGGAGCCTATGTTCGATGATCCAGAATTCTTTGACACCTATGTTGATAAATTTCCCATTGGGATGGAAAGGAAATCTGTCTTTTATGAGCTCCCATATTGGGAGCATCATAAGATTTCCTAGTTACTAAATCCCATGCATATATTTAAAAATGTTTCGTCTTCTATCTGGAGGCATATATCATCAAACAAAAGTGACACATTGGCTTTTAGGAGATATCTTATTTCTTCAAAAACTAAAAATAAACATTGACAAAGAAAAGAAAATATAGGAGAGGTTGGTACCTCTTGGTCTTTCAAAGAAGTTGATGTCCCTTGGATTTTGAAGAAAGATGATCTTTCTTTGGAAAAGGAAGTTATATTGGGTGTGAATTTTTGTTCTTTATATGGGTCTTCACTATGACACAAATTCACCGTGGAAGACCATTTTTGGGGGTTTAAATCACATGACCATTTAAACCGTCTAAGAGTATGTATGTCAAAAACATGATTTTGTTATTTGTTTTAATTTTTATTCCATGAGATAAAAAAAATATATATGTGTTTACTTTGTAGTGTTATTATCCTCTACTCGTGCATGGGTGTGCAAACCATGAATTCTCCTAGGACCTACCCCATTTCATGTATAAATTATTTGCATTTGTACATTGGATCACATCAAAGGAGATTCATTTATCTAGCATTCCATGGTGGCGTCAAGAGATAGTTGAGTTGTGTGTATGTTTGAGAAGGAACTATAGACAAGTTTCATAGACTTGCAAGTTCATATTCTAATTCACCTAGTAGATGAGGTTGAATTATTCAGAGTGGTGTCATGTCGTTGGATGTTCTTCTTAGAGAGGTAAATGAAGAAATTGAAAGGATTTCTTTGACAAAGGGAAAAACCCGAGGGGCCAATGGTAGACAGGTATATATCATATGAGTCTTTCTATTATGCTAGTGACTACATCAAGCATATCGAAAACACACCAAGTGTGGTGATTTGGGATGACGAAAGGGATGAAGACAAAAGAGAAGGGGAGATTCTCCAAGCGAATGGAAAAAAGGAGCTTGATAAAGAGTAAGTGACTTATCATTTGCCAAATTTCTACACAATAACTATTCACACTCAAATTCATAATGTATATTTTGATATCATACATAATATATGCTGTTTGATTTCATGAATATAGACATCAACGAATTTAGAAATTGATGCCATCAATAAATTAATTATTTACAATTTGGAGGCAACACAGTTGTGGGTCCCATTGTACGAACAAAAGAGGAGGAAATGGGATAGTGATAGGAAATAACTCAGACGGTTGAATGGTAGAAGCATGCCTTATATTGATAATTTAAAATAAAATAGGTGAATGATATGCCCCAATAGTTGGGTTGCTAACCAAGTTAGAGAGAAATACGATGCATTTGGTCATTACCCATGTGCTAAAGAGGATGCACTAAGCATATGGATTGGGTGTAGAAACTCAGTAATAATCTCTTTGTGTACATTTTTAACTTTATAATGCACCTTTGAATTGTAACATCTATATTTTATATTTTACTGGTTAGTGTTGGGCCCGAGATATGATCATTTTCATGACGTTATTATACACTTTTTTCCATATATACATATGCATTTTTCATCTTTCAAAGGAGTTTTTTGAAGAATTTTATGATCAAATGGTATAATTGGCATGAGGAACGTATAATTCATGTTTTGTGATTCAATCAAGTTTAATTTACCATATTTTGTGGTTTCCAAGAGTTAATTCATGTTTTTCTGCTATTACAGGGAAAAACACACCATGTTTCTTGGTCCGGCACTTGATCCGACACTTGATCCAACACTCATTTTGGTACTTGATCCGACACTCGTTCCAACACCCAGTATTGCACAAAAACGCAAGGCGAGTTGGTGGTTATGGTATTGGCGACCAGTGGTGGAAAAATCGGGCACATGGGTTTTGTTTGTCATTGCCCCCTCTAGCTACTAATCTCAAGAAAACTTGATTTCAGTTGTCCAAAGAGGGCGATTATTGGTTTCCTTTGTTTTTTTAGTTATGGACACATTTATTGTAAATTGTCAAATTTAGAGGTGGTTCGACCCTCCTGTGGTCGAACACCTGGGTAGTAAACCTATAAATACTACCAGGATGATCATTATATTTTTAAATAAGTAGAATAGCCATCAGATTGGAGATAAACTCATTATACTCTGTTTTTCATTTTCCACATTGCCAGAATAGTGCCAGAACTGCGTTTTTGAATTTCATGGTGAATTCGGCATGTTGAAGTTCGTGGTGTGTTTGTAGAGGGTAGTCATGACTTGCTGGGGGACCCACCAGTAGTCTGGTGATGGTTAGTGTGCTATTTATACATTTCATAATTTAAGTTGTCTTTTATTTCCTGTACATGCATGTTTTATGTTTTAATTAGCTAGTTGTGATTTAATTGTTTTATTGTTCTTTTGCAGGTTAGTGTGATGAGTTATGTTAGCATGAATTAGTTTTGTAGGCTAGGGATAGACTTTCAAGTCTCTACACTAACCCCATATTCATCTAGATATCAGATTACACTTTTATTTATGATCTTACAATCAAGTTTAAAACAAAGTTGTTTTTAGAATAACACAGAGTTCTATTTGGGTGTCATTTGACAGGGATCTTTGATGGATGGATAGATCTAATTCTAGTTCTTAATCATAGTTTTCTTGTCTTACTTTTAGAGAGAATTCATTTCTTTAATTGTTGGTTAATTGTCAATTTACTTTTTAATAAGCATAGTTTAATTTATGTTTTTAATTCATTTTCAAATCGTAGTTTGAATGATTAAAATAGACATAGTATAGTTTTATTTCACACAATTTCCTTTCATAGATGAAAATGCAATTAAATTCCTTAGTTAGACAATGATGATCTCATTATGATGTTAATGGTTTGTACATGAATATGTAGGGTATTTAACATTACTTTTATCATGGCTAAGTTTGCATTGGACTGTTTACTTCACACCTTTCATTTTGCCATTGAAATTAGTATTGAGTTTATACCATTAGAACTGTCCTTTGTGGTTAAGTGTCATCAAGATATCATCCGTCACCACCGAAGGCATTCACACAACCACCAACATTACATTTGAGTGTTTTGTAGATTAAAGATAGTTTCTTGCTTTCATAGATTAGAAGAGATAGGAGATAGTTTCTTGTTTTCATAAGTTTAGTTGTTAATCTTTCTTTCTTTCAATAGAATAGATTTCCTTTCATGAATTGCATTGAGCATTTAAATTTCCTTTCACGCAAGAGAAATAGTTTTGCATTAGGCATTTAGTTCACTTGCCTCTTAGGCTAGGTAGTTGTTCAATGACAAGTCTTTGCTTACTTGTCCCTTTTCTTTAGTAGGATAGATAGTTTCCTTTTCTCACTTGTTTGTTTCTTTAGTAGGTTAGTTAGGTGCTTTTTCTTGCTTGTCTATTTGCTTTAATAGGTTAGATAGGTGTTTTTGCTTACTTGCTTATTTATTTTCTTTCATAGGATAGTTTCTCATTGAATGTAGGTTGGCAAGTTAAAGAAGTTTTCTTTTGTCATTTGCTTATTATGCTTAGTAGTTTGTTTTTTCTTATTATTTGCCTTACATAGAGTTTTTACTTGCTTTCTTAGGAACTATCCATTAGTCCTTGGCCCAAAAGTGCTTAGGTTACCTAGTTTTCATTTTGCCTAGTATGGTTTGTTCATTAGATAGGTTTGCTTGAGTATATTAGCCCTAGATATCTGCTTTCCATAGTTAGACTATACTCCTACCAACCTTTTACCTTTGGCATATATTTTGCTACAACTCTAAGTTTACTTACCCCAAGTTGACAATTTAATTGAGGGTAGTTTAGTGTCTTTTTTAGTACACATAAATCACCTAACATTTTGACATCGTTGTCAGGGAGTTGTCTCAAGGTAAGAAGTAATTAGGAATTAGATCATCCTTATACATTATCATTAGTTTGGTGGTAGGGGAACTTTAAGACGAAAGGTAAGAACCTGCACATCTGCTATAGCAGGTTCCCCCAAACCCAATAGTAGTTTTTCTTTTTGTTTGCTTTCATAAATAGACCTAGGAATCAAATGGTAGCTGTTTCTTTTTGTTTTTGATTTCTTTCATGAATAGGCCTAGAGACCCACAAGGTAGATACATTAAATCAAAATCATACCTTTCAACCAAGGTTCCTTCTGATCTCTTTTGGGGAAGGAACGTTCCTCTTATAAAATCCGCAGACCAATACCAAAAAATAGGAGCTAGCTCAACCCAAAGAGATAAAATAGTATCTGAAGGGACTAACAAAGGGAGCACTATAGAACAAGAAACTGAAGCATCAATAATATTAGGACAGGAGGTAAGACCACTCGAGTCTTCCACAAAACCAAACAATACAACTTTTGCTTTTACACCACCACCAGGGGACCCTAGTTTTAAAGATATCATAGACCCTGAAAAGGTGAATCTTTTGTTTGGTAGCTCAGCTAATGTAATTATCTCTCAAATTGACACAGAAACTTTGGCACCAATAATCTCAACTGGATCGAGTAGAGTCCCAGACAACAAATTAGTAGGAATACTTTTTCATCAAAGAGAAACTTTGTTCTCTTCAAAGATAAAACCACCTAGGTACTCTCTTTTTGGAAATCAATCCAATATGGATGATCAGGAGGACCATAACAATGTAAGACATGGAGAGGAAGAAGAAACTAGAAACCAAACCAAAACTACTTTCGGGTTTATGATTTTAGACACCACTCCGAATGTCAACATGAAAAATATTCCTCTCTTAGCACTGCCTACCTTTTATGGTAAAACCAGTGAATATACAAACACCTTCCTATTTGAATTTGACATCTTGTGCAGGAGATACAACTATGTGCAAGATGCCCAGAAATTAAAACTCTTTCCTGCCGCCCTCAAAGACTCTGCACTAAGATGGTTCATGGGGTTGGGAGAATCTAGTATTAGGTCTTGAGAATCCATGAAAGACATCTTTCTTAAGAAGTACCAAGACTACTGCAAGACTAAAGAGTCTTGTAATGAAATCTTTAAACTCCAATAGTTAGAAGATGAGACTCTTGAAGACTATATGGAAAGAATTGGTTATATCTCCCATAAGTCAAAATACCATGATCTCCCAGAGGATGCAGTTAGGGCTCTTTTCCTTAAGGGAATTTCTGAAGAATATTTAGAGATTCTTAACCTGATGGAATCAGGTGATATATCTCATAAACCATTTTCTGAAATATGTGAAATTTGTAAAAATTACTCAAGGAGTAGAGCCAAATCAGGAAAGAATGTTCAGTACCCTTACAATAGAAGCTTAAAACTAGTTAGTTCATGTGGTATTACGAGAGCAGAAATAGGGAACCTTCTAGAAAACTTCAAGATAGACATCCTAAGCACAATAGGTTCCCAATTGGATACCCTTAAACTTAAAAAGAAATAGGAGGAGGAGAATGCAACAATGAGCATATATTGCCCAAGATGCAAAAGGAAGCATTCCTCAAGGGAATGCCCATTAGATAACATTTTAGTTTATGGCTTCTATACAGAAGACCATTCAATTGGAAAATGTCCATCCTTGCCTGGTTTATTAGCCATCTATAGGAGTGGATATCTTGGGGAGTCTTATTATCCACCTAGGAGGCCATGGAAACCTAGGAGTCAACCCACATACTTGAATCTATAGTCTCAAGTTCCACCCTATTATCAATAGCAACAGTGGAACTCACCAGCTTGGAAAAACTGGTCTATTCAGTACCAACATCCTTGGATTCAAGGATGGAGGGGAGGACACAATCTAGGAAACCCTAAAGCTCCACCTGTCCCTATGTCCAACCATCCTTATCCTCAGTTATCATCAAACACTCCATAGCTTCTGCCAGGTGTTGTTCCACCACCTTTACCTCCTGTCCCACAACAACAAATGCTACAATTTCAAAATGCAAGCTCCCAAAAATTGACACTATTATCGTCACAACCAGTGCCAAATCCCAATAATAAGCCCCCTCAACCTCTTAAAAATGTTGAGATGCAGGCCTTCCCGACATATGTCATTACTCCTATTCCATTACAGGAAATTCAACTAAGATTGGGAAAAGTTCTAGATAGGCAGAGACCTTAAGTAGTCATCCAAGAAGAAGAAGAAGAAGAAACCACCAAACAACCCACATATGACACTAGGTGGGAAGATGTTATTATCCTGAGGAATCAAGAACCCAAGATTCCCCAAAATGAACCTTCACAAATTATGAAGGTCCCTCCTTATCCAGACCGATTGGTAATCGAGAAACCTACCACCCGACCAAAATTTGACATTTTGAATGAGTTGAAACTATTTGTGTCAATATTCCCTTGCTTCAAGCCATTAAAGACATTCCAATCTATAGTAAGGTAGTCAAAGAATTGCGTATCGAGAAGCCAGGTAGGAAGCAAAAGGACCCTCCTACAATACACTTGGTAGGAGGACTCTCTGAGTACATATCGGAGCAACCAAAGCTAGAAAAATATGGGAATCCAGGAAACCCCATAGTGACTATAACCATTAATGAGGTTTCCATTGGAAACACTCTCATAGACCTAGGGGCATCCATCAATTTTATGACCGCTACTACCTTGGAACAATTACAGTTACAACCTCTTCTTTGGCCTACCCCAACCATTTTGGAATTCACAGATAAGACTAGGGTTACACTTGAAGGGATTTTAGATGATGTCATGGTTACTCTAGCCTCATGGGAGCACCTCGTATATTTTCTTGTCATTCATTCAAAGGATCCTGCCCAAGGCCATCCTATTATTTTGGGAAGACCTTAGCTAGCCACAACCAATGCATTTATTGGTTGTAGAGAAGGAGAAATGACCATCTCGAATGGTCTCTCTATCCAAAAGCTCACCATTTACCCTCTAGCTCAACCTATTATGGAGAATCTATGGTGGCTTGAATTTCCATACGAGAATGAATACTGGGAAGAACTCGTATTTCCTAGTGACCATGAAAGGGCACTTCAGGAGCATACACCAGAAAATGTGCTAAACCAATTCATTTATGCTATTACATGTGTGGATTTTCCACAGTCTTTTCCCCAATTTGAGTACATGTTTGGGGAAGAATTTCAAGAACACTTAGATCCATCCATTTTGTCTTCGACATCTTTTGTTTTTGAAATAGATGAGTCTGCCATGTCTTATACTATGCCCTATGAGATTAGTCCAAGGAAATTTTTACATATAAACTCTGCGCCAGATACAGACCAACAGAAACAGTTAGTATATATACTTAAAAAAAAATCAAGAGCATTTGCTTGGGAATACACTAACATGAAGGGTATACACCCTGACACATGCATCCATAAAATATACACCTAGGGGGAAGTGACACCTGTTAGGAAACCTCAGAGAAGGATGAACCCAACACTCAAATATATAGTCAAGGAGGAAATCCAAAAGTTGTTAAATGGATTTATCTATCCCATATCCGATAGTAAGTGGGTATCCCCACTTGTAGTGGTTCCAAATAAAGTGACCGGGAAATGGAGAATTTGTATTGATTTCTTGGAACTCAACAAGGCCACTCTGAAAGACTACTTTCCTCTTCCTTTCATTGACCAATTTTTAGATACCTTTTTCGGAAAGAAGTATTTATCCTTTCTAGATGGGTACAACGGGTACAATTAGATTCTTATAGCACCCAAGGACCAAGACAAGACTACCTTTACCTATCCTTAGGGAACCTATGCCTATATGGTCTTACCATTTGGATTGTGTAATGCTCCTGCCACATTTCAACGAGCAGTATTAGGGATATTTGTTGATCTTATTCATGATTGTGTGGAGGTATACATGGATGAATTCATAGTTTATGGCAACACTTACTAGGAAGCCTTAGACAACTTAGAAAAAGTCCTCATCAGATGCCAGGAAATGAACCTATCCCTAAGTCATGAAAAATGAAAAATGTTGCTAACTGAGGGAGTGGTTCTAGGACATCATGTTTCATCTGAAGCAATAAAAGTCGATCTTGCAAAGATTGAGGTCATTATTAGATTTCCACCCCCCAAGAATTAGAAAGAGGTGAGAATCTGTATTGGACATGTCGGATATTACCGGAGGTTTATTGAAAATTTTACAAAGATTGTTGCACCTATGTTTGGATTATTGATAAAAGATGTTGATTTTGTTTGGGGAGAGTAGTGTCAAACTTCCTTCGAAACCCTGAAAGCCAAGCTATTTGTGGCACCAGTTCTTAGAGGGCCCAGTTGGACTCTTCCATTTCATATATCCATTGATTCCTCTGACACAACAATAGGAGGGGTATTAGGGTAGAAAGAGGACCAATAGTCCTATGCCATTTATTTTATAAGCAAGAACTTGTCCCCTGCCAAGTTGAACTACACAGTCACTGAGAAAGAATTCTCAGCAGTTGTTCATGCTATTAACAAGTTTTGTCATTACATTACAGGTTATGAAGTATTTGTACACATTGATCATTCCTCCATTAGATTCCTCATAAATAAACCTATAACTAATGGCCGAGTGACTAGGTGGATTCTATTATTGCAAGAATTTAACATCAATATGCTTGATCGACCTGGAAAAGATAATGTAGTAGCTGAATTTCTTTCCCGAATAAACAATGAGGATGATGATATCCCTGTAGATGATAGTTTCCCAGATGAGCACCTCTTTTCCCTTTCTGTCAATACCCCATGGTTTGCAGATATAGCAAACTATCTGGCCACTAGGAAGTTACCATATCATTTGTCACCTCATGAAAAGCGGAAAATTGTTACATAGAGTGCTAATTACTCTTGGGTTGGTCATGATATTTTTCGCACAGGTCCTGATTTGATTATTCGTAGATGTGTTCGAGAGGATGAGGTACCTGAAATACTATGAAGTTCTCATGATGGACCACGTGGTGGCCATTTCTCTGACAAACATACAACATATAAGGTGTTACATTCAGGTTACTATTGGCCTAGAATTTTCAAAGATGCTTCCAAGTATGTGAGAAGTTGTGATAGTTTCCAAAGGACCGATAGACCTACATTAGTTGACGAAATGCCTTTACATGCCCAATTTATGATAGAACCCTTCAAAAAATGGGCCCTCAACTTTGTAGGAAAAACTATATCTTAGTTTGCATGGACTATGTCACCAAATGGGTAGAGGAAAAATCTCTATTTAGGGACACAAAGAAGTCTATTGTCAAATTCATCTATGAAGACATCTTTACCCACTTTGGTGTCCCTCATGAAATTGTTACCGACCAAGGCACTCAATTCACTTCCAAGCTAATGAAAGAGCTAACAGAGAAGTATGGGATTAAACATTGTAAATCTTCTCCATACCACCCACAAGCCAATGGTCAGGTAGAATCCACAAACAAAGTTCTGGAAGCCATCTTGACAAAGACTGTTTAGTTACATCACCGATATTGGGCCGATAGGCTCCTAGAGGATTTGTGGGCATACTGAACTACCTAGAGAAATGCCACTGGACATACCCCTTATGAGCTAGTGTACGAAAAACAAGTACTTTTACCAATAGAATTCCAAGTAAGGACCTTTCTTATTGCCACAGAATTAGGATTGAACCTAGATGAGGCTCAGAGGAAACAAGCCCTACAGTTGAATGAGTTGGATGAAATCAGGCAAGATTCCATCCAATGAACAATATTGGTCCAAAACCAGAGGAGCAAGTGGCATGACAAGTTTATTAAAAAGAAACACTTACCGCCTGGTGATTGGGCCCTGTTGTTTGATTCCCGGTTCAAAACCTTCAAAGGAAAACTTACCACTCGTTGGTTGGGCCCTTACAAGGTAGATACTGTATATGACAATGGAGCTGTAAAAATTAAAACTATTGACGATGGGCAAGTCTACTTTGTGGTAAATGGACACCGACTTAAGTTTTATCATAAGCCCATTTCCAGAGAAGATTTTCTATAGGTCATGATAGCTAACAAGGCATTATCCTTGGTAGATGGGGAAGTCCCCCCTTGTTCTTGAAAAATTTTCTGAGTTTCCTACTGTATATATGTAAATAGTTTTTGTATTTTGTTAATAAGGAAATTCTAGATATTTTTGTAAGTAATTATTTCACCGAGAGTACACCATTTCAAAGATCTTTCATCAAAATATTGTTATACTTGAATTTTGTGTCTGCTAAAGCATCAAATGAATAGTGACTTACTGTAATTAGCCATGTTTTTGCAAAATTATCATTTTTAAGGAATTCTAAAGCAGTTTCTCTTGAAACTCTTCACCACTGTATAAGGAAGTGATACCATAACTATCAAGCCTAGAGGTCTCTCGTATAGTTTTTCCAAGAAACATGAGTAAGTAAGTCAAGTGTATTTATCAAAGAGTAACAGGGAGGTCTCATTAGTAGTTAGTCATGGAAACATCATAATAATTACAAAAGAAGAAAGTGAGTTGAGCCTAGAGATACCTTTCTGTTCTTTCTTGATGGTAACATCCACTACACACTAAATAAATTGATTATATCACATCTTTAGATAGGCCAAATCCACTTAAGTACCCCTTACATTGAGACAATCACTAAGAAATATAACCAAAATTCATCCTCTAACATAAATACCATCCCAATTAAACAAGAAAAAAAAATACAAGTTGTTTCAAAGTTGTTCCCCCATCTTCTTGCATAAGCAATATTATACTAAAATCTTAAAGGATGGAGGGCCAGTATTTGAGGGTTTAAGAGGCTAACCCGCTGGGATATTGAACAGGTCTACTGGTAGTGGGTATGACCTATGGTATGACTAGGTAAACCTACCGGAGTACTAAACAGGCTTGTTGGCAGTGAGGCATTCTACTTAGCGAGGATGATGATCTGACAAAAATAAATAATAAATCTAAACTTGTCCTGATGTATGATTCTACTTGCAGACAAAACTGACATGGAGTATGTGTGGTTAAGGTAAGGTTAATGAATCTCATCAACTTTCCATTGGGAAATGACTCTAAGACTATCTTGAAAATATCTTGCCTACCTCTTCTTATTTATATATAGGATCTCTTATCCTATAGGTGGGGCCATCTCCTAACTATCTCGTCGGACCAATCTGTGAAATTTTATCTTTGCACTTGACATACTATAAATATTCGACTATTGGGGGATACTGAATAGTTTCCTATACCTTTGATTGTGAGGTGTCACAATACTTAAGTGTGGGGGAGGGGTTCATGAGCTGACAAATGATTATTGCCTAGAGAAATGAGTCTTTGCAAGAATTTTTTTATTATTACTATAATACAGGTTATTACATTGATAGTCATGTTATTTTTAAAATGCTTCACTCCTGTGTGCTATACATTACTAAACTCATGCTTAACATACCACTCTTTATCGGTTTATCATTCATTACAACCCGTTCATTATAGGTTTTGACACTATATGTCATATACAAGAAGAAAGAGTAAGCATGGAGCACTGTGCCTCTTCTCATTAACCACTATGGTTGTCAAAAGCACTTCAAAATTGCAGGCTATCCATTATAAGAGGTGAAAATGCATTTAATATAGGGGTACCAGATGAAGTATCAGATGAGGTACTAGATGAAGTACCGTATGAGGTGCCAGATGAAATGTCGTTTGAAGTGTTGTTTGAAGTTCCATTGAATTTCATACCAGTAACTATCCTAGATTCCAGGTAACTAGAATTCAATTATATTTAATTACATTGGTTGCATGCATTGATTAATAGATGCTTCATATGGTTATGATCAAATGTCCAAGTCAAAAGACTTGGACATTGATCTAAGTACGCACCACTCCATTGCTCCCAAGCTTGCCATCAAATTCGAATCTCCCACACATGGAAGCTTGCACGCACATGTGGGAAACATACTCCACCATAAGGGCATCCAAAATCGGGTTGGACACTCTATTGTTTCATTTTCCCTTTCCATTTTTTATGCCCTGCATTAAGGAATTATGCCCAACCTCTACTGAATTCGGTCTCTATTCTAATATCACCCAGACTGTGTTAAACCTGTGCCATTTCTTGGCTTATTCACACCCTTGCATGGTAAAATTTTCCCTCTGTTCCAATTGCACTCAGACTGTGCCCAATTTTTGTCTCTGCGTGGCTTGATTTCACCCTTTCTTGGTGAATTCAAATTCTGTCACAATTCCAAAGAGATACGAACCCTCCTCCTATGTAGACTTGTTTTCCATTCCAGAATTCGCACAGTGCAGGGAAGTGTTCTTGCGTGCTGGCTAGGGGTCATTTCTCTCGAGTTTGGAAGGCCATAATGACGGTCTTTCTATGCAATTTGCAGTTGGTTTTGATGGAAAGATAGCACATGTAGGGTCTCTCAACTTTGCATTCATAGAAGAGTCAATTTCTACTGCAACAAAACTTCCAATAATGGGAGATAGGTGGTTCAAGAATCATCAATTACCATGCTCAAGTTACAACAGGGTGTTTAAGCCTGAATTCGAGAGAATTTCAAGAGAGAAAGGGTATGCTAAGGAGTGGATAAATCCAGAATTGTTCAATCCCCTCATCATTATCACAAGGTTAATTACATGTGAAGGTAGATACTCCACCTTCAAAGCTTGTCACTTTAGATTGCTGGCTTATTTTCTATTCAATAAACCTTTGAACTTTCACTTTTATTTTCTCAAAAGCTTGGAGAAAATGTCCACTCAAGTGAGGAAAAATGTGACCAAACCCCACAATAGTCTCTTCCACCATGGTTTGATCAAACTCCTCTCTCTTACTGAACTAGAGAAGCAGGGGAAAAGTTGGGATGCCTTTATCTACCAATTTGCAAATCCTCACTTGACAGTTAAGTCCGAAAAAAACCCACTTAGCCTAAAAACTATCTCTCCATCCAAGCCTCACTCTCCAAAAACTCCAAACTCCCTCTTTACCAAAACAATAACAAAAGCTTGTTGATATTCCTACTTCTTCATAGGGGAAAAAGACCAAGAACAAAGAGAAAAAGAAGCCTATTGTTGACCCCCCAATGCCTTCATTTTCTCTTGATCCTACGCCTAATAAGCCCCAAGAAGTAATGCAGCAAGACTTTCCCATCATTCCCACAAACAAGAGGGGAGACAACCAATTTGTTAAGGGACCCTTTCAAAAGAGTACCCAAAACATAAGAACCAAGACTTATGCAAAGCCTCCACCTGCTTTGGATCCTATCCAAGTATCCTCTGACCTTGAGATCCCTCATAAGAAACCTAGATAAGTCTTTGCAGATGGATTAGAGCCACTAAGGAAAACAAAATTAGAACCTACCTCATATTTCCAATCTCCCATCACACCTACTTCACCCATGCCCACTCTTGATCCTAAAATTGATAAATTGTTCACATCTCTCAAAGGAACTAAGCCTTTCTCGGAGATCACTGATTCTGCCCCAACTATAGAGGAGCTACAAAGGGAAAACCGTCAACTTCTCCAACAATTGGAAGAGAGGAAGATAATAGATGCACACCTTCATCATGACAATGCAATCCTTTAGGAAAAAGTTAACTCCCTTTAATGGTTGGTCGATGGGATAACCCAATTTAACCGCAGCCTCAGAGCACAATTAAAGAAACATAAGAGGCACAAGGCTAAGACTACACAACAAGAAGGAGAGGCTTCTAAAGCCAATCCTCCTCAACAAGCCTAGTTCCGAGGGATGACTTCTTTTTGTTTGCAGTGGGACCTGAAAAATCTTAAGTGTGGGGGTAATGTTGGGCCCGAGATATGATCATTTTCATGACGTTATTATACACTTTTTCCCATATGTACATATGTGTTTTTCATCTTTCAAAGGAGATTTTTGAAGAATTTTATGATAAAATGGTATAATCGGCATGAGGTATGTATAATTCGTGTTTTGTGATTCAATCAAGTTTAATTTATCATATTTTATGGTTTCGAAGAGTTAACTCGTGTTTTTCTGCTATTACAGGGAAAAACACACCATATTTCTTGTTCTGGCACTTGATACAGCACTTGATCCAACACTCGCTCTGGTACTTGATCCGACACTCATTCCAACACCCAGTATTGCACAAAAACGCAAGGCAAGTTGGCGGGTATGGTATTGGTGGCAAGTGGTGGACAAATCAGGCACATGGGTTTTGTTTCTCATCGCCCCCTCCGACTACTAAGCTCAAGACAACTTGATTTCAGTTGTCCAAAGAGGGTGATTATTGGTTTCCTCCGTTTTGTTAGTTATGGATGCATTTATTGTAAATTGCCGATTTAGAGGTGGTTCGACCCTCCTGTGGTCGACCACCTGGGTTGTAAACCTATAAATACTACCAGGATGATCATTAGATTGTTAAGCAAGTAGAATAGCCATTAGATTGTAGATAAACTCATTATACTCTGTTTTTCATTTTTCACATTGCCAGAATAGTGCCTGAACTGCGTTTTTGACTTTCATGGTGAATTCGGCCTATTGAAGTTCGCGGTGTGCTTGTAGAGGGTAGCTAGGACTTACTGGGGGGGCCACCAATAGTCTGGTGATGATTAGTGTGTTTTTTATACATTTCATCATTTAAATTGTCTTTTATTTCATGTACATGCATGTTTTATGTTTTAATTAGCTAGTTGTGATTTAATTGTTTTATTGTTCTTTTGTAGGTTAGTGTGATGAGTTATATTAGCATGAATTAGTTTTGTAGGCTAGGGATAGACTTGCAAGTCTCTACACTAGCCCCACATGCATCTAGATATCAAATTACACTTTTATTTATGATCTTACAATCAAGTTTAAAACAAAGTTGTTTTTAGAATAACACAGAGTTCTATTTGGGTTTCATTTGACAGGGATCTTTGATGGATGGATAGATCTAATTCTAGTTCTTAATCATAGTTTGCTTGTCTTAGTTTTAGATATAATTCATTTGTGTAGTTGTTGGTTAATTGTCAATTTACTTTTTAATAAGCATAGTTTAATTTATGTTTTTAATTCATTTTCTTATCATAGCTTGAATGATTAAAATAGACATAGTATCGTTTTATTTCACGCAATTTCCTTTCATAGATTAAAATGCAATTGAATTCCTTAGTTAGATAATAATGATATGCAGGGTATTTAACATTACTTTTATCATGGCTAAGTTTGCATTGGACTATTTACTTCACACCTTTCATTTTTCCATTGAAATTAGTATTGAGCTTATACCATTAGAACTGTCCTTTGTGGTTAAGTGTCATCGAGATATCATTTGTCACCATCGAAGGAATTCACACAACCACCAGCATTACATTTGAGTGTTTCATAGATTAAAGATAGTTTCTTGCTTTCGTAGATTAGAAGAGATAGCTTCTTGTTTTCATAAGTTTAGTTTATAACCTTTCTTGCTTTCAATAGAATAGATTTCCTTTCATGCATTGCATTGAGAATTTAAATTTCCTTTCATGCAAGAGAAATAGTTTTTCATTAGGCATTTAGTTCACTTGCCTCTTAGGCTAGGTAGTTGTTCAATGACAAGTCTTTGCTTACTTGTCCCTTTTCTTTAGTAGGATAGATAGTTGCCTTTGCTTACTTGTCTTTCTCTTTAGTAGGTTAGTTAGGTGTTTTTTCTTGCTTGTCTATTTGCTTTAATAGGTTAGATAGGTGTTTTTGCTTACTTTCTTATTTATTTTCTTTCATAGGATAGCTGCTCATTGAATGTAGGTTGGCAAGTTAAATAAGTTTTCTTTTGTCATTTTATTATTATGCTTAGTAGTTTGATTTTTCTTATTGTTTGCCTTACATAGAGTTTTTACTTGCTTTCTTAGGAACTATCCATCAGTCCTTGGCCCAAAAGTGCTTAGGTTACCTGGTTTTCATTTTGCATAGTAGGGTTTGTTCATTAGATAGGTTTGCTTGAGTAGATTATCCCTAGATAGCTGCTTTTCGTAGTTAGACTATACTCCTACCAACATTTTACCTTTGGCATATATATTTTTCTACAACTCTAAGTTTACTTACCTCGGGTTGACAATTTGATTGAGGGTAGTTTAGTGTCTTTTTTAGTACATATAAATCACCTAACTGTTGAGTTATTAGACACATGACACTGTTCTTTTTTTCACTTTTTTATAGGTGCATTTGTTTCCATCTATGTGGGCACGTGGACATCATTTTCACACAGAGGATGCCAATGATGGACACATGAGACAAGACTATGGAGTGGAATTTTCTTCTTTCCAATGTTATATATTTAGGTGCAAGTGGTGGGATACCTTTGATCGAAATAATGTAAAGGAATATCATGATATTGGGATGATATGTATCAACTATATAAAGATGTGGGATGATGCTAAGGAGCCTTATGTTTACCAAAAAAAATACAACCAAGTGTTTTTTTTACCCAAATGTGTTGGATAGGGATTGGTGGTTCGTATTAAGACATGACTCTAGATCAAAACATATTTTGAGAATAACATTGGTATCATGCCAAGAGAGGAAGATAATCAAGGTGATGACAATGAAGAGTGATATGTACACATTTTATTTCATCATTTATATTGTTGTTGTATCATTTTGTTATCTTTAGTTCACTAATTATATTGTTTTTTATTCATCTTGTGACAAAGGAAATGGAAATTTAATTATGACAAATATTTGAACAATTTTAGTTGGTTAACAATTAGTTTGATGCGTAATGTGTTTTTATTTCAAATTATTTGTGATTTCATGGAATGATTGATTGAAATATAATTTTATATTGTTATTTGAAGATATTTATATGTCGTTGCATGTATAATATAAAATTACAAGAATTATTTTCATCTTAACATCGTAACAACATGTTTTTAGAAAAAATTTGCCAAACATTTTATAGTTGGTATTTTATATAATTGGTAAGATTCACAAAGGTTTTTACACTTAAAACTAAGTATTTCCAATTGTGAAATCTTGGAAAATGTCAAACCAGTTGAACTTTTAATGGGATATGAAATTCTACTTTCTCCATATAAATTTTTATGATGTTGAAACCACTCTCAAACATCTTGGAATAATTAATAGAAATACTAACATTTAACTAAAATGACAGAAAAGTCTTTTCCTTGTAGGAGAAATATGTCAAGTTTGAAGTATTTAAGAATTAAATATTACTAGTAATTGCCAAAATTAACATCTGATAAATTGTTTATTTTTTTCAAAAAGGCCTCAAGCTGCTAGAAGTTTGACCCTTTACCAACATGTTATTGAAACATTGTGACCTAAAAACAATATTTCCAAAACATTGTTCCGTTGTCACAATGGTGTTATGATTCCGATGTGTCATGAAGGTTGCATTTATCTATTTATTAAAAATCCTCTTACCCTTGGACACACTCAAGAACTTGCATAAAGCATTTTTGTTAGTGATATGACTTTTCCTTAAATATCTTAGGGAAATTTTAAGATTTGCATTGTATCTCCTTGCTTGAGCATTTGAGTTATGAATATTTTAGATCATGCATGAGTTTTTTTAATTATATATATATATATATATATATATATATATATATATA
>JZKD02S1674128.1:451847-467708 GCA_000966675.3 Picea glauca | reverse complement strand
ATGCAACGTCATATAATTTTATAGTTGGCAACATGTTTAGATATTAAATGATAATATTTTAATTTACATAGTTTCTTATTTGTCCTAATAATCTATATTGATATTAGAAGTAATAATATGGTTGATATGCATGTTTAATAGTACAACCTTTTTGATGATATGTTAACATGACGATCCAAAAATTGAGTTTATGTTCATGTATTTTGTATATTTAAACGTAAGATTATATAAAAATGTGGTTTATAATTAAAAAAATAAATCTCTAAAATGATTTTAAAGAACAATATATTAATGTGATACTAGTTTAAAAATTAATAACTAAGCTTACAATGGAATTAATGTGAATATTTTGAAATACAATTGTTAGATTGTGAAGATTTCAAAACATCATTTACTAAAAATAAACATCATGATGATAACCATCTAACAAACATAACCATCATCTAAAATACACATTTAAATTCGCTAACATGATCTAATATGTACACATCAACATCAACATATAAATTAATTAAGTACATCATTATGATCAATAGGAAAAGTGCACATCTAATGGACATTGTTATAACATGCACATCTATCAAGCACATTTAACAAACATATCTAACATGACCTAACAATATACACATCAACATCAACATATAAATTAAGTACATCAACATGAACAAAAAAAATGCACCATATATATATATATATATATATATATATATATATATCATGAACACATCATATAATTGCTATAACATATCTAGTCCACATGATGTGATAATCATATCTACAACAATAGTGGAGGCCTAGTCTGTAGTAGAAGATGATGGATGGTCATGAGGAAGTGGAATATCATGTGGTGGAGGAATAGGTGATGCCTGCTCATCTGGGTGACATGAAGGAGGAGGAGGAGGATGTGGAGAACGATCATGACCACCCTCATTAGTGATAGTATCCTGGTATCTTTGACGATATGACACATAAGAGGCATCATATTGCGCAACATCTCCATCCAAAGCTCCAAAATCATATGATCTACCATGATGTCTCGTATAAGCACATGGAAGACTCCCACCTCAACCAAAAGTGCACATAGTTGGTCACCCAACTCCAACTTGAATCTAGTATCCAATCTACGATGCATGTCGCCAAGTATTTTCACCCAAGGACCCTGACCCCCTGTAGCCTCGGGCATCTCCTCATCTGCATATGGTGGGGGAGGAGGCACATCCCCAATGAATGTACCAATATATGCAAAATATATAGTATACAACAATAATTAAATAGTTTCATTAAACAATTGAATAAAAAAATTTAAAGAACATGTTAGAATTAATTTTATTCTAATTAAGTAAGACAATAAAATAAAACTATATTAGTTTAAAAAAAACACTAATATTATCTCTGGCATTTGGTGGCTTATTTGGTGTGAAGAGTATGTTCAGACATCATTTCCAATCCAAACCCACGTAAGGACACAACATCATCATGAACATGTGATCTGCCTCACTATCTAGTAGCCCCAATGTGTTAGTGGAAATCCTAGTCAGAAACTCCGACTAGCCCCTCTTAGGAATCATCTCGCCCCACATGTGCATCCACACATGAGTCATCAACCTAGAAGTATGATGGAAAAAAATAGGCCTCGTCTCTGGAAACCTCTCAAAAAATAAACAAGACAACTCTAAAGAAAAAGTGAAGCTCACCCTCTAATGTATCATAGCACGACATCTATCTAGAGCTATATAAAACTACAAAAAAAAATAACATACCATATAATACACCGTGGTCTCTGTACCAAAGAATCAACATAATACAAAATAACACAACTAATTTTCTTCCCATCACTGGTAAAGTGTGAAATGGTCATCACTAAAAGTGAGAGGAACCTAAACTCCTCTACACCGAAAGAATCGATCCACAATTGTCCATCAAACACTTGAAAATCATCTAGTGAAAGTACATCAACTGTAATATATCTCTGAGAGTACATGAGCTGACCCTCTGTTGCAACATCGACTGGGACATCAGGGAACTCGAGAAAATCCTCCCCTCTCCTAGATAGCCTAGTGATAAGGTATATATTCTCCTTAGTGGGTTGGTACCACTAATTAGGATTGACATGGAAATCTTGTAGATGGACATCCCATCGACAGATCAACTGCACCAAGAACCCTAATTTCCCCTTCATGGATGTAGCCTCCTCATAGTACTTAAGGAGGCTTACATTCCTCAATAGGACTTGGATACCTGCAGTAATAGGGAGAGGGTAGAAATCCCTCTCCCTCTCCCTCGCCTCCTAATCCTTTAGTACATTGTATAGGTCAACCTTCTACTCTTGCTCTTGCTTCTTCTCTCCATGCTGGCATCTCTGCATGATTAACATATAAAATACATCAACCTTATACATAAAAGATAAAAAAAATAGTAAATGAGAAATTTATTATAAATATGGAAAAATAAATTTCTTCAAAAAATAAGTAAATTTCATTACCCGTGCACCCAAAAAATAGCCAAGCACCACCCACGATGCATATAATACCTATGAGCATTGTCTAAGGTGTGCACATGCAACATAACACATCGTATACAATTTTTTATATTATTTTATGTGGTTTGTTGTACAACCTTATCACACCGGTGTGTTAAGTTTAACCAATGCATCGCCTAAAATAATAAAAATTTAAAATCCTAAAGCACTGTAAAACCATTTTTAAAAAATTTGTTACTACGGTAAGTATCTTTTCCCTACATTAACCTGTGCATTACGGGAAAGTCGATGCATCACACCAATACTTTTTTTAAAATCGATAATTATGGTACTTTAGCATTTAGGCTCTAATTGTTTACTCCAGTGCATTGGATAATCCTTAACACAATGGTGTGTAAGTTTAACATTGCACTGCATAAAATAATTTATCTTATTTTTGTGGTGCATCGTTTAACATAACACCTCAATGCTTTAACGATATTTCGACACACCATGAAAAATCTGTTGGGGTCTTATAATTATAGGTAACTTGATTCTTCGACTGTTGATTTGGCATTGCTCCCATGATGAAGACTTCTTGCTCGGTTGACCCCTTTTTTCCCCTCCATCCATTTCACTCGATCCTCCAGAGCCTACTACATCCTTCATCCTTTGTTGTGCCCTCACTCCCTTTTCTTTTCTACCCATTGAGTATGCCTCGCTTGCCACTCATCCGAATAAACAAACTTAGGTTAAAGGAAAAATCAATTGGTTTAGTATAGTTAGACTAGATTAGTCTTATGAATAATTAATTATTAATTAATTAATGATTAATTATTAAATTAGTTTGTTAATAGTTAGGTTAGTTTATTAATATAAACATTCAATAAAAATCAAACATTAATAAACAAAATACAAAGCATTTAAATAAACCAAACTTAAATTAAAAAAAAAAAAACAAATAAAAACTAAACTAAACCACACATAGTAAATAAAATAAAAGCTAAATACAAAAATTAAAAAACAAAATATAATAAACATATTAAAACATAAAACAAAAAATATATAGAAATAAAACAATAATAAAAAAAATTAATTGAAAAAACAAATTAAAACAAGTAATAAATAAAACAAAAAAAAGTTAAAACGTAATAAAACATTAAAATGAAATAAAAATAAAAAAAAAATAAAAAGGAAAAGGAAAAACACATAAAAAGAAACAAATAATAAAAAAATTAAATAAAAACAAAACAAAAAATAAAATGTCAAATCATTTTCCCCCGACCCACAACTTAACCTTCACACATCCCAAAACATTAATCCACGGACCTAAAATATTCTGGACCCCCCCATGCTTTTCGAACTTTAATGGAGGGGGGGGGGGGTCCAGAATAGTGGTATTGAGAGGGAAACTTGTCACCTCCAGAATTTCACCGCCCTCCCCCAATTTCACAAAACTGTTGTTTTTCCAGTTTTGACCAGTCTTCTCTGAAGAGGATTCTAGGCAAACGAAGATGAAATTTAAAAAACTGAAAGTGGTTTTTGTTCATAACGGGATGAAAAAATAAACCTCTCCCAGTTTTTTCAAAAGTGCCACTAGTTTGGAGAATCAAGGCGGTATTTCAGCCTCATTTTTTGGATTTCTGGTTTTCTCTGTTACAGTCCTAATTTTGCGGGAACTGTTTCAGCAAGGTGGAATCACAATTCGAGAAACCGAAGGAGGTTTTTTCTCTAGACAATCTAATATACAATAACCTCCTTCAGTGTTTTCACAGGTGTCACTTATTGGGAGAAATCAATGATTGAGCGTACCCCTATTTTTAGGAAATTCGGCCAAATTTGAAGTTCCAGATTTTTGGGGATTTTATGCTATTCTTGGCCGAGGGTGTTAAATACGACTTAAAAAACTTGTTTGGGGATCTCTTTTATTTATTGAGATTATTTTAATGTAAAATGGGTTGAATCTTGCACCCAGAAGGCTCTTCTCTGTAATATTTTGTCAGATCAACCAAAAATAAATGGACTTTTGCATAGGATTCCTGCGTGTTAACGTTGGTGAATTTTCCTCTCTTCGTTGAATGTGATCATTCTCAGTTATCATTATGTTATTCCCTTTTTTATTTTTAAAGGGAGATTTAGCGCAGAATTTATCCACTATACTCTGTGTCGAGCTTTGAAAAATATAAATGTTTTCCCTTTGATACTACAATGAAGAAATTCTTGAATTCTTTTTTGTTGTAGTTGATTATCTCGTCTGTTCCTTTTCTACATCATTTTATTTCTAAAGGATCCAACATCTGCATTACCTTACCCTGTGGAAATACCTTATAGACCTGTGTTTAATTTCAAACTTGTCACAAACCCCATAGCCCAATGGTCTTGTTTTGTTGTCTCAACTAGAAAACTCCAAGAACATATCCTATTCTGCATAGCTATCCTAAGATCAAATCTCTAACAAAGATAAATTTGACAGAGAGATCTCTCTCTGAGTCTTGGAGGGCTAAATCCTTGAATCAAAGCGGTTTTGATGTTGCCTTTGTGACTACCTCCATAGCCTTGGGAAAATTATAGAGTGCTAACAAAATCAACTATATTATTTTAGGTGATGCATCAGTAAAATTATGCATTGGTGCATTAATTATTGCCAAGCGCACTGGTGCATAGAGTTTACAAATGCACTGTCGAAACAAATTGAGCATGGTGTTTCGGTGTACCCTGTAAATTTTCAAGGTGCACCATCCATGGTGCGATCCGAACGACTCAAATGCACCGTGCATAATTATTATTTTTTTAAACAATGGAAATTTAACTAAATTTTGAATTTTAATCCACTAAAAGTTTAATTTATAAAGAAATAAATACATTACTTGGACATTTCCTCATCGGGGAGGCATGGTTTCCACATATTCCAAAAAACCAATTTTTCCCACTGTTTGGAAAAATTTGAAATCCTTGCACTGAGAAATGGATGAAAGGAAGGAAAGCAAGGGAAGCACCAACATGAGGGTGCTTCAGAGAGGTAAACGTTGCACCAGTTGAGAGATATACAAGACTTAAAAGGGTAAAAATGAATTTTACGACTTATTTTTTTTTTCTTTAACCCTATTATGGTGCACTCGATTATTAGACACACCGATGAATTCATATTTAAGTAGTGCACCAGATTATATTCTTTTTAAAATAACCCTACCATGGTGTGCCATTTTTTAGAGAAATGGTGTGCACCGGTGCATCAGTATTTAAGTAGCACAGAGGAGTATATTTATTTTTTTAAATAACCCTACCATGGTGTGTCATTTTTTAGAGCAATGATGCACACCAGTTCATTCATATTTACATAGTGCACTAGAGCATATATATTTTTTAAAATAAACCTACCATGGTGCACCATTTTTTAGAGAAACAGTGCGCACGAGTGCATCAATATTTAAGTAGTGCACTAGAGTATACTTTTTTAAAAATAACCCTACCAATGCATGCCATTTTTTAGAGAAACAATGCACACCGGAATATATTTTAAAAAACAAATAACCCTACCATATTGCACCCTTTTTTAGAGCAACAATGTGTACTGATGCATTGATATTTAAGTAGTGCACAAGAGTATATATATTTTTTAAAATAACCCTACCACAAAGCACCATTTTTAGAGAAAATGTGTGCATCGATGCATCAGTATTTAAGTAGTGCACTGGAGTATATTTTTTTTTGAAATAAACCTACCATGGTGTATGATTTTTCAGATCATCGGTGTGTCTGTAGTATAAAATGCATTGGTGCGTTATGTATTATTAAAAGCACCATAAAAAAACATCTACTAAAACCTATGCTCTCCCACCTCCACTAGTGTCCTCCGCTATAAATGGATTTTGGGGTTATTTTTATAGGGGCTTCCTCCAAAACCTCCACTATAGGGTATTTTCCTTGTACTGGTAGTTATTTAGGCATCTAGAAACACAATGTATCATATTCCTTACCTATTTATTTATGATTCCAGGATCACCAAATTCTCTTATTTATTTAATTTTAATATCTATTTCTTTTCTGATACCTTGAATAAGAGCCTCATATTCTACAACATTATTGGTACAATCAAACTATAACCTACATGATATAAATTCTTATTTATTTAAGGATCTTTGAGGATGCATCCAACACATGTACCTTCATTTCATTTAGAACCATCAAAATACAAAGTTAAAAACTCTTTTATTTTAACCAAATCACCAGTCTTTGATTTTCCATAATTAGATCCAATAACCTAATTACAATGTAGCCTTTCGATATACAAACCTGATTCTATAAAAGGTGAGGGTTCTATAGAAAAATTACTGAAGAATGAGTCAATGAAAATTTTTCCCAATGTTGAATTTGAAAACATTATTGGTTCATTGGGATCATTTAAATTGGTGACAGTATGTTTCATATGTATTTCATGTTCCACCTTTATTTGATTAGGCTGACCATTGAATAGCACCACAGATGTGACCAGTCAGTTGAAAAATAACAGTGAAGATTTTCTAACCAAACTCTACTTAAAAGAAAACCATAATATTTTGGAATATCGACTACAATAATATCAATGGTTTGATTAACTTTTGGATTTGAATATAATAAAAAATCTCTTTAACTCTGTTAACACTTTCACATTAGATATTTCCAACTATACAATTTGTATATAATATTTTGGGGGCTCTATGTTCAATTTCTTACACAGAAAGTAGGGAATAACATTAGATGAATCCCCTCAATCCACTAAACATTTTTTTACATTTCTATTAAAAATTTAGAAGGTCAGAAGAAATGGAGGTGTGTGTGAACCAAATTTATCCCTAATCAAAGTAGCATTGATATTTGAGTAAAGATTTTGAATTTCTTTCTCCTTTTCAACATTGATTTTCAAAGCATGAATCTGTTGATGATTACAACTGCGTGAGACATCCTCCAGGACACAGACTGAATGGGTTTGCATGAGAGAAATCCCATAAGTTGGGTGTTCCCATGTGTTTGGTGTGTGTTTCCTCTCTAATACGGAGAAGGAACGATGTGTTCCCCTGTGTGGGGTGAGGAAGCGCATGATTTGGGTGTGCCCATGAGTTGCGTGTGTGGCTCCTCTCTAAGATGGATATGGAACGTTATGTGCCCTGTGTAGGGTAAGGAATCCCATGAGCTAGGTGTATGGTTCCTCTATGATATTAAGATGGAATGTTGTGCGCCCCTGTTAGGGGAATCCCATGAGTTGGGTGTGTCATTCTCTCTAAGACATAGAAGAAACAATGCATTGGTCTCCTCTGTGTAGAGAGTTGAGATGATGTGATACTTCAGATGATTCTCCTATGAGACACATTGAGAAAGCGATATGTTGAGTTGGACGTGCCTGTGGTTGAGCACAAGTGAAAGTGATCCTAGTGGCTGAGCACTAGTGATTTTGATTCTCCCATGAGACACAGTGAGATAGAGATGAGTTGAATTGGATGTGCCTATGGCTAAGCACAGGTGAACATGATCCTAGTGGCTGAGTACTAGTGAGTGTGATTCTCCTATGAGACACAGTGAGAGAGAGATGAGTTGAGTTGGACGTGCATGTGGCTAAGCACAAGTGAACATGATCCTATTGGTTGAGCACTAGTGAGTATGATTCTCCTATGAGACATAGTGAGATAGAGATGTGGACATCCCTATGGCTGAGCACAGATGGATGTGCCCCTAGTGGCTGAGCACTAGTGGGTGTATGAGATCCCTTTCTATATTGTAAAAGAGTCAAACTTACCTGTAACCCTATTTGTGATGTAAAGGGTGCAGGTCGGCCCCACCATAAAGTGAAATATAATTAATGTAAAAGATAATTAATATGGTAATTATTAATTATATTGTGAGTTATTGAGGTCGACCCTGTTGTGCCAATAAACACTACTATTGATAGACTTAGTCTAATATAAATAAAGGTAAATTCCCCATTGAGGAATCATAACAAAAGTGTGAGTTTGGAAATTTTAGTGAACACTTGTTCTTGAGTAAAGTGCGCACCTCTCTTGGGCGCTGGTCTTCTAGGGTTTTGTGAGCACCCTTTTGTGTGTTAGGTTTATGGTGTGGGAGGTCTTTCTCTTGAAGAATATAGAAAAGGATTTGTTGGGTTTTATTCCCTTGTTGAGAAGGGTTTCCCATGATACTTCTTGTTTACTTGTGCATGGTGTTTCTTCTTGTGATATTGGTTACTGTGGCAAATTGTTTATGGTGTAACTGCAATTGTCTATGGTTCAAGTAAAATGTTAAAATTAGAATGAACTTCATGCTTGAGCCTAGCTTAGTGAAAAATAAACATGGTATTAGAGAATAGGTCTTGAAGATCCCACTGCACAACCATTAAAGAATATGTTCTCTCTTTTCTACAATTATGTATGGACCTCTAGGGTTTCTGCCAATTTCGTATGACCATCTGGGGTTTTTGCAATTTCTGTATGACCCTCTCCTTTTGGGTGATTTCAACACTTTACACTTGGAAGTTGGGGCTGAAAATTGGATAGGAGTGTAATACCTCCTTCAACGCACCTCCAGAGATTCTCAAAGTGAATTTCCGAGCATTTTTACTTTTTGGCCCTAGGGTTTCTATGGTTTCACAATTTTCTACAGAAATTTCAGAATTAGGGTTTCTGCAGCTCATTGAAGGAGATTTTCAGCTCACCAGTGTTCTTTCCCCTCTACTTTTGGGTGATTTCAACACTTTACACTTGGATGTTGGGGCTGAAAATTGGAGAGGAGTGTATAGCGTCCTTCAGTGCACCTCCAAAGATTCACAAAGTGAATTTTCGAGTATTTTGAATTTTTGGCCCTATGGTTTCTAGGGTTTCACAATTTTCTATAGAAATTTAATAATTAGGGTTTCTACAACTCATTGAAGGAGATTTTCATCTCACCAGTGTTGTTCTAACTTTCAAGGCTTATTGTTGGCAATCATAAGCCCAATAAAACCTAATATTTCTATCCTAGTCTAGTCATTAGGTTTTCTAGCCCAGTTGGCAAGGGTTTGTGAAGAATCTAAAAATATGATGAACAAAACCTTGGTGGAAGATAAGCTTGATGGATAAAGAAACTCCAGTTCCTATAAGTCAAGATTTTAAGAGGAAAACATATTATGGATGATACAAAATTGTTTACTAGAGATAGCTACCGATGAAGATAAGGAAGATGACATGAAGATGTCAGAGGACAGAGATCACCTAGGTGCCATTGGAGAAATCATATCAACACCCTCAAGTATGCACTTGTATATATTATTTGTATCATTTTCATGAGGGTAATTACAGAAGGAAGCAATCTTTGCTAAATTCATAGATCCATAGGGATCTTAGTACATTCAAAGGAACAACACACGGGAAGTGAAGAATCCAGGTTTGATTGTTTTAAATTATCATGCCTCTAACCTACATTTCTAAATCTTTCCACATTACAAGTAGGCGTTGTAGTTGTGACAAACAATCCTTAAAATGTTTTGATTCTAGATATGTACTCATTATTCTCCTTTAAGAGATATTCTTGTTTCCTTTCCTTTTGTTTGTTTTCTTATTCCAGGAAGGTTAACAACAAAGGAAGATGGTTATACATCAGACTTCATAGGGATTCAAAACTATTTGAGAAGGAGGAAGAACAAAACCATCATTGAGGCAACCAATGCAACAATGCATGATCATAATCTTTCTATGATCCTATGGGAAGCAGCATGCATGACACAATATATGTTCATAATAGGTGTCCTCACCATATTTTGAAGAACCTAACTCCTGAAGAAGCTTTCACCAGAGTGAAGACCGAGATTGAAAACTTCAGGATATTTGGGTTCCCAATGGATTTTCATGTAGCCAAAAGAGAAGAGTTCCAAGCTATACCCTTCAAGGAGAAATGATACATTTATGGGATAACAATGAATCTTCTAAGACATATTAGATCTACATCCCTGGTCAGAGACAGATTGAGACAAGAAGAGATGTTTATCTTGAAGAAGAGATATCATTTCAAAGATCCATAAAATTTCATATGGATATTGGCAGTGAGACAATACCTTCTCCGCCTTCAGCAGTGCAGAGGGAGACATACATTATTCCAGTTGATCTAGTTGTTCCAACTAATCTAGTTGTTTCAGTTGATATGCCCATAGATATTGCAGTAGGGATTAAAAGGCATGGCTATGATCGACAAACTTTGCAGGAGGAAGAGGAACATGCAAGCCCCTCAAGGCACATCCTGAGAGAGAAACACGATTTTTGAGCTACTCTTCAGCCATGAGACACATCATTGATTTTGAGCCTTCTTTTCTTAGAGAAGCGACAAGTGAACAGGTATGGAAAGTTTCCATGATAGAAGAATACCAGTATATCTTAAAGAATGATGTATGAGATATTGTTCAGAGACAAGAAGGTAAGTCTGTGGTGACTTCCAAGTGGATCTATAAGATCAGGCATGCAACTGATGGAAGTGTCAAGAAATACAAAGAGAGATATGTAGCCAGCGGATTCCCACAAATAGAGGGGTTTTTTATGATGAGACACTTGATCTAGTAAGCTAGATACATTTCCATATGTACCACCATCCATGAATTGTAAACTACATCAGATGGATGGATTCTTGATGAGTTTGGGTTTCAACAAGAGTGTTGTTGATCCAAACCTATATTATTACATTGCTGGTGATGAGAGCCTAATTTTTGTGACTTATTCGGAAATACTTTTTGTTGGAAAAAAGTAATCTTTGACTTCTTATTTTGAGATGAAAGATTTGGGTATGATGCACTACTTCTTGGGACAATAAGTATGACAGAGGACTGATGATATTTTTCTGATTCAAGGAAAATATACTGTCGAGATATTAAAGAAGTTCAATATGACAATGAAAATCCATGCCTACACCGATGGTTATGGATTTGAAGAAAATGAATGATGATGATTCAGACGAGATTGATCCAAAAATGGTTGGATCATTGATGTATCTGGTTGACACTAGACCCGATTTATTCTATGTAGTGAATGTATATTATTCAATTCATGAGTTAGCCTAGACATACTCACTAGATAACAATGAAACATGTATTGATATATCTACGAGGAACAGTTGGATATGGCCTGAGATATGCCTCCAGTGTAGACTTGAGTTTGTAGGGATATGTTGATTGGGTAGGAAGCCCAGTGGACCGAAAGAGAACATCCAATTATTGTTTTACCTTGGTTTCTGCCATGGTTTCTTGGTGCCGCAAGAAACAAAGATTTGTGGCCTTGAGTACCATAGAAGCAGAGTATATAGCATTGAGTGTGGTAGTCTACAAAGCAGTGTGGCTTTGTAAGATTTTGACAAATTTATTTGATCATGAGATAGATCCTATTATAACCAGATCTGTGTGAAGTTGTCTGAGAACCCTGTGTTTCATTATAGATCAAAACAAATTGATATTAAATATCATTACATCAGAGACATGTTGCAGAGGAAAGAAATACACATGCAATACCTTCCTAAACATGAGTAGATTCCATTTATCTTTACCAAACCTCTTGCCAATATGAAGTTAGAGTACTTCTGTGAGAAACTGGCTTGGTGGAGAATACCTCCCTAGCTGAGAGGGAGTGTTTATGACTACATCCAAGACAAAGTTCGATTACTTTGGTGCGATACTTGGCGTAATGGAGAATGCCTCCTTAGATAAGAGGAAATGTTGATGATTATAATTGAGTGAGACATCCTCCAGGACACAGAATGAGTGAGTCGACCTGAGAGAAATCGAATGAGTTGGGTGTGTGGTTCCTCTCTAAGATGAAAAAGGAATGTTGTGTGCCCTTGTGTGGGGTGAGGAATCCCATGAGTTGGATGTTCCCATGAGTTGGGTGTGTGTCTCCTCTCTGAGACAGAGATGGAACGTTGTGTGCCTGTGTGGGGTGAGGAATCCCATGATTTGGCTGTGTGGTTCCTCTCTGAGACAGAGATGGAATGTTGTGTGCCCCTGTATGGGTAATCCCATGAGTTGGCTGTGTTGTTATCTCTGAGACGTAGATGAAATGATGTACTGGTCTCGTCTATGAAGATAATTGAGAAGATGTGATACTCTAGATGATTCTCCTATGATATGCAGTGAGAAAGAGATCTGTTGAGTTGGACGTGCCTATGGATGAGCACAGTTTAACGTGATCCTAGTGGTCGATCACTAGTGAGTTTGATTCTCATGTGAGACACAATGAGATAGATATAAGATGAGTTGAATGTGCCTGTTGCTGAGCACAAGTGAATGTGATCCTAGTGGTTGGGCACTAGTGAGTGTGATTCTCCTATGAGATGTAGTGAGATAGAGATGAGTTGAGTTGGATGTGCCTGTGGCTAAGCATAGGTGAACATGATCCTAATGGTTGAGCACTAGTGAGTGTGATTCTCCTGTGAGATGCAGTGATATAGAGATGTGGATATCCCTATGGTTAAGCATAGATGGATGTGCCCTGAGTGGTTGAGCACTAGTGGGTGTATGAGATCCCTTGCTATATTGTATAAGAGTCAGACTTACCTATAACCCTATTTGTGATGTAAAGGGTACAGGTCGGCCCCTCCATAAAGTGAAAGATAATTAATGTAAAAGATAATTAATATGGTAATTATTAATTATATTGTGAGTTATTGAGGTCATCCATGTTGTGCCAATATACACTACTGTTGATATACTCAGTCTAATATAAATAAAGGTAAATTCCCCATTCAGGAATCATAACACAAGTGTGAGTTTGGAAATTTCAGCAAATACTTGTTCTTGAGAAAAGTACGCACCTCTCTTGGGCACTAGTCTTCTAGGGTTTTGTGAGCACCCTTTTGTGTGCTAGGTTTATGGTGTGGGAGGTATTTCTCTTGAAGAATATAGAAAAGGATTGTTTTGGTTTTCTTCCCTTGTTGAGAAGGGTTTCCCAAGATACCTCTTCTGTACTTGTGCATGGTGTTTCTTCTTGTGATCTTGGTTACTGTAGCAAATTTTTTATGGTGTAACTGCAATTTTCTATGGTTCAAGTAAAATGCTAAATTTGGAATGAACTTCATGCTTGATCCTAGATTAGTGAAAAATCAACAGAATAAACTTTCTTTTCTATTGAGTTATATTAGTTAATTCAAAGAGAGAAATGTTATCTCTAGTCATTTTTGTATCTTCTACAAGATCATAATCAATAATATCAAAACAATCAATTGGTTTTCTTTGGTTGGAATTCAATCTATTTGTAGAAACTGTTTTTTTGGAAGGGGTTGAAGTAGTGGGAGTTTTAGGAGTAGAAGGTAAAACTTTACATCGAGTTTGAGCAACACAAATTTATTCAGAAGTGTATTCCTCATCATCATATATGATCCCATGAGTAACATCCCATATGACATTAATTGATGATTCAATTTTTTGAACGCCCTGATTTTATTGATTTATTTTTCCTTCCTCATCTTCTTCCATTGTAACAAAAAATTTAAACATGTTACTATAGGTTGGATAGTTATTTTTGGAAAAATTATGCATGATGAACTCAAAAGTAATGGTCTTGAGCAAATTATTCAAGATGCCTTTCTTCAGAGGAGATATTTTGATTATTAGGAGGTGGAGGATTTATTCAAAAATATGTTTTCCATGGTCTCCTATATGATGAACCTTCACCTAAATTTTTAATAAGATCTACAATATCATTGGTCAATTTTTGAGTCATTCTTTTTTTTTTAACAAAAATGGTTATAGTTTTTATTAGAGGGGTGGCAGAGCCACTATTTCAGTTACAAAGAGTGTTGCATCACTGTTTCAGCATAAGATCCATCGCTGTTTCAGCATCTGTTCCAATGCTGTGTTTCAGCATATTTAACCAGTCTGTGTTTCAGCATATATGACAAAACTGTGTTTCAGCATATGTAACAAACTGTGTTTCAGCAACTGATCCAGCACTGTGTTTCAGCAACAACACTTAATTTCAGCTGCTGAAACACCGTGTTTCAGCATAAGATCCATCACTTTCAGCACTATGTTTCAGCTTCTATGTCCCAGCATCTGTGTTCCAGCATCTGTGTTTCAGTACTGTGTTTCAGCTTCTGTTCCAGCTGTCTTTCTCAAGTTTTATTCTTATACTAATTCCGAGTTCAGATTACTCATGAATTACAAGGATGAATTGAACTTTCTTCATTTAGGAGAAGCTGCCCTTTCCCGAGAGTGCATCCTTTGTTCGCCAATAGATCTGCTTCGCTGTTCAAATTTCTGAGGATGTGGTAGAATTTGTAGGAGTCAAAGTCGAGCAGGATTCTCTTTAATCTGTTTAGAGTTTTGTTGAGGCTTGCATTGGTGAACAATTTATCTGTGTTTAAATTTTTAATTAAAATCTCTGAGTCTCCAAGAGCTTGGAATTCTTTAAATCCTCTGTCTCTGGATATTTGGCAGGCTTTGAGCAGGGCTTGGATCTCTGCTTGATTGTTGGTTTTCTGCCCGAGGCCCCAACAAAAACTGTCCCTTCTTGAGTCGTCCGAGTCATAGATGACTCCTCCTGCTCCTGCTGTCCCAGGATTTCCTTTAGAGGCTCCGTCAAAGAAGATCGTGGCGATTTTTTGGCTTCTCCACCATTCTTGGATGTTAGCATCGGAGTCTCTTTTTTTCCACACCGGGCTCACTTCTTGAGGTACTGACAACTGATTCCGAGGGTGAGGCACAAGGGGGCTTAGCCACCTTTCTTCTTCAGGGAGCAGCAAGGCACAATCGGAAAAATATTGTTGTTGAACTACTTCCAGAAGGAAGGCTTTGGCCTTTGCTGCTGCCAAAAAAGGGGCTTGCTGCTTCTCATTGAAAATCATATCATTCCGGGTCAGCCAGATCTGCCAGCAAACATATTTGGGAATGGCATTCCATACTTTCCGCCAGAATGATTTGTTGGGGATCTTTGTAGGATAGCATTGTTCCCAGGCATCAAATAGATCTGCTACAGAGTGAAATTGGGGGACTGTAATTTTTAAGTCATGGAGCATGAGGTTCCAAACTTCTTTAGCAAAGTTACAGTCCATAAAAAGATGCTTGGCTATTTTTGAACTGCTTCTGCACTGCTCGCATCTATGAGGCCCAGCTATGCTTTTTTTTTCCAGATTGTCTCCTGTTAACAACTTATTGTGAACTAGAGTCCAAAAGAAAAAATTTATCTTGGGAAGTGCTAACGGATCCCAGACTTTCCTCCAAAATTCCGGGGGTTTTCTACTGTTCCTGCTTGGTTCAAGAGCATTATAGGCTTCTGCTATTGAATATCTGCCAGACTTCCCCCACCCCCATCTATCTCTCATTTTCCTGTTCACTGGAGCCGCTTCTGCCAATAGCTCTTCTAATATGTGTTTTTGCTTCTTTAGGCGTTCTGGAACTCCGAAGAAGTCCCACCCTTTCCAGTCAT
>JZKD02S1674128.1:431631-450429 GCA_000966675.3 Picea glauca | reverse complement strand
TCCATTGCTGTATGAGGTTTTCGACCGCTGGGAGCATGGTATCTCTGCTATCGATTCCACCCCTTTTTTCTTTGGATTTTAAGACAATGTTTAAGTCCCCAGCTAGAATGATATTTCTAGGGGAATGTTGCTCTAAGAAATCATTAAGAGTGTTCCAGCAATCTCTTTTTTCAGAATACAACACAGGAACATAAAGATTAAAGAGGGATATGGACATCTTACTTGAAGAATGCGTTAGCTCCGTGAAGATCCAGTGCTGAGTTTCATGTGTTTTGGTCAGCTGAAAGAGCTCTTTTGTCCATAGAGTTGCAAGCCCTCCGGATGAGCCTCTTGAGCTGACTGCTATTCCTTCGCTTTTCTTCCATTTCTTTTTACTGATGTCTAGAAGGGCTTTCCCTTCTATCTTAGTCTCTTGGATCATGAGAATGTCTGAGGGTTCTATTTTGAGCAAGTCCTTAACCACTTCTGCTTTCATGGGATTACCCAGACCTCTGCAATTCCAAGAGACAAGGCGCATTATTTACCAGGAGTGGGTTGAGAGCCTCCCTTGGGAGGCCTGTTTCTGGAACTTCTCACAATAGATATCTCAATTGTGGGCTGGCTTCCTTGGGTTTTGAGCCTTTCCACCTTCGCTTCCCTTGCCTCTCTACGATATTTCCTGCCAACCTTTCTTGAGGGCTGCTCGTAGTTTTCCTCTTCCGAGGAGTCAGAGCTTTCGACTGGTTTTTTCCTTGTAACATCTGCATAATAGGGGCTGGAAGGGCTTCCTTGAGGGACATCCGGGTGAGCCAATTCCTCATTTTCTTTGTTAGGGATAGGGGGGTCACTTTGAACCAGATTCTCCGGAGGTGTTGCAGTTGGCTTAAACTGTCTGGATTCTTTACTTTCTGAGCTCTTTTCTTGGATGGGATTGGAGCTGCTTGGAACCTCATTTGAGTTGCCTTTGCCATTGCTTTTTTTTTGGTTGTTGGTTTTTTGTATGAGAGTCCATTGCTCACCATTCTTCTTGTCTGGCTGTTCTTCCACCTTTTTCTTGCAGTGCTTGGCGAAATGCCCATATCCATGGCAGTGCCTACATTTGAATGGAAGCTGTTCATAATTCAGCTCTTGTACGTGCGTCCATCCTGCAACTGTTAGTTTAATGGCTTCCAAAAGCCCCTCCTCCAGATCTACTTCGACACAGATACGTGCGCATGAATATTAATCTTTTCTTGCAGCCTGGTCTATGTATTTTCCTAAACTATTGCCGATAATCTAGAGAGACTTTGGGTTCCAGCAGTGAAGGGGGAGATGGGGAAGCCGCACCCACACCGGAACAACAGATGGGACATCCTGAGCTGGGTCGAAGTCTGGCGACCATTTGTTGAGATATAGTCCTTGGGGGCCCATGAAATAAGGACCGTTTCTAAAGATTAGGCTTCTGTCCTCTGCACTTTCAAAAACGAAGATGAAGAACCCTTTGCCTACGAAATAGCTCTTAATTCCTTCTTTGATTAACGGCTTCCAATTTCTCTGTGTCCACTCCTCTACTGACTTAGGCGAGGGCCAGAGGCCCGTGAACTGGCCTATGAGCCCTTTCTCAACAAGATTAAGAGCTGCCTTACAGGTTTCTTCTTCTGGAAGAGCTACCGAAGGTATGGAATCCAACCTCTTGACGAACTTCTGTTGATTGGCTGAGGGCTGTCGCTTGGAGATTGAGTCCAACATTGATTTGAAAGCGATTACTTCAGGAGGGGGCAGGGGAGGGTCCAGAGACGCCGGATCCCCAGGGGGCGGCATGAATGATCTCTGAACAGTCCCAGACGGCCCGTAAGCTCGGCTTAAAAAAGAGGAAGGGGGCCCAGGAAGGCCCTGGAGGGAGACCGGAAGGCCCAGCAGCAGGAGCTGCTAGGCAAGGAGGTCGCAGGAGGCAGCACGGGGGCACAGCGCGGCTAGGTCACAGAGGCGCAGCTCGCCAAAAAATATCAGCAATTCTTTTTCCGAATGAAGTCCAAAGGAGAACACATCTAATTTTTGAGTCATTCTTTGAATATTATCCATGTCAACAGTTTTTTTCTTCTTGTCTTTTGTCTTGATTACATTGTCTCTTAGCCAATGAAAAAGTTTATTTTTCCTTAGTTGGTGTTTAATTGGCGATACTCATCATTTCCTTTTCTACATCTAACTTTTCTTCAAATGTTTCTTCTAAAGTGTTTTTACTACCTTTTTTAACAAATATAACAATGGAAGAAGGAAAATATGTAGTATAGAATTCAATAATTATATTATGAGTAGGCCTATACTCTTCTAGAATTTTATTTATTAATGTCAAGAATATTTGATTGAAAATTTAAATTGTTTCCTTAGGAGTCATTTTTATTCTTAATAATTCTAAAGACCAATGTTTATGGATTTTTATCCTCACCAAACTTCTTCATGAATGTAGTTTTGAAATCATTCCAGTTCGTAATTGTTCCTTGTGGTAGTGCATAATACCGTGTGGATGCTTTTCCCTCGAAAATATATGGAAATAATCAACATACAACATATTCATGTTGTACACCCATTAAATTAATTGATAACATGAATTTACTGACACGATCTTCAAGAGATTCCTTATTATTAGGATCAAATTTGGGAAGGAAGTTCTTAGGATTTTTAGGAAGATCATGAGAAAGACGCAGAACTACAACATCTCCTGGGGAAAGCCATGGTGTCCTTGGTACTCTAGCCATTCTTCTCCTTTGAGGTTTCCTTGGACTTCCATGAGGAGAATGTCTAGGAATTCCTTGTGAGGAACGTGGTTGGGATCCAATAGGAGTGTGAGGTGGACTCTATGGAGAAGATGGGGTATTACCTGAACTAAATTCTAATTGGAAATATATCAATGAATAATTAATATCATCTTATCCCTTGAATATATTTGAAATTTGAGCCAAAGTATATCAAATATGAAAGTTATATCATTATCTTTGTCTTTCCTTGAATTTCTTCCCTTTTTAAGGATCGTAAATTCGATAGAAGCTTGACCGATTTCCTTACTATGTGCCCTTGTTAAAACCATGTATATTTGTAGTTGTGGATTGAATACAAGGATTTATTCATAAAAGGTAGAATCTACAAGCTCAGTCTGAGATAATGAAACAAGGTTATATTGGGATTCTACCTCCTATGGGTTTTTTATAATTGTAGGTGAATTGGACACCAAACTTCATTTAAGAGATGAAATCCGACTGATAGACTTAATGATACTATTTATAGGTGATTTGGTATGATATGATTGTGATTACTTGGCATCGCGAGATGATCTACCAACCATGCATGTCAGTTACCCTCCTTCTAGCACCAATTGTTGATATGTGAAAAACTTCCCTCTCACAACAAGGGATAGCTCCTCGATCACAAGTATCAATTAGACTTGTTTTCATTTAGGATGGTATATTTCAACTAATATGTGGGCTCAGTTTTCAAGTCAATAAATTTGCTTCTTGGACATGACACTTGACTATTTTTTATATGAACCGTCAATTGCATAAATGAAAACTAATTTATCCTATCTCAATTGAGAGAAATGTTTTAAATAACTAAAATATGTAAAACAAAATGATTAATTATCAATATAAGAAGAAACTCATGATGTTAAAGAATTATTAAGATCAATAACTATGGTTACTAAAAATAGATTGCAATAGTTATATCTACACCACACTGATAGTTAAAGAAAAATTTTGAGAATATGGAAAACAAAGAGATAAGAGACAAAACTCTCATAGGTCAGTTCCCAAGATGATATTTATTCATCCACATTATGCAAGAAATTATCTTAAGATATATAAATGTTGTTTCTGATGACTAACAACTTAAGACCTAAACATAAATATCAAATAAAGAAAAGAATGAGAAATGATAAGCAATTTAGTAAAAAATCATAAAAGAGTTATCATCTGTAAATGCAAATACACCAATTATTATCAATCATAAAAATAATATTAACAAGGCAGGTTGCAGAGCAACAAGTACCTGCTGAGAAGGTTGTTGCAATGTAACATAGCCAGTTGCACTACAAAAACGCAAAAAAAAATTGAAACGGGCATCTGAGAAGGAAAAGTTTGAAGTCAGTATGTGAATGTATATTGTTTTTAAATTTATTTTCAAATTAATTTATGTGAAGGTTACTATGTAGATGAGAGTGTGCAAAACTTCAGTAACATACAAAATTTCAAATAAAACTTGTATTTAATAGGGAAGAGTACAATAAACTCATTCTAAATCTTGTAAACCACGACACATTACTTGAATGTAATATATAAATTTGTTTAACAAAAAAATGCTTACTGTATAGTCGGTATTGTATACTTGATTTGTATAATCGGTACTGTATAGTCTAACAGTGATACTATAGCTAGGTTGGTTAAGTTTGGATTTATTTGAAATCATTTGATTGAGCTTCAATACTATATAAAACGTAGAGCTTAATATTCATATCGTTGATTGAAACCATTGATACTGTATACTTTGATAATTTGTTGTAATTAACAGTTACATTGTAGATTGAAATCGTTTTGTTGGAATCACTATTGCTTCAATTCTAGAAATTAATAAGGATGGTTGAATCTATTATTATTATTATGTGTTATTTTTTTTTTAAGTAAAAAAGGAGGATCCTATTATATTGAAGTTGCAGGTTTACAAAGTCTTTGGAGCACCAGTTGTCTCGCCTAAAAAAGAAACCGAGACAGCTGGTCGTTCCATGCCACACGTTTTCAAACAAAAATAACTAGGTTTCCATCCGTCCTGCCTAAAGGAAACTAGGACGCATGGCCGCCATTAGTTTAAGTTTGTTCCTTAACTTACTACTAAAAACATAACTATAGTCTAACTGAGCTAAAGCTTTGGTTTGAAACAAAAGAAAATTTCTAACTATGAACATGCACAAAACCTTTTACCCGATGTTCTCATAATCTTTGACATCCTTTCCCAGTCTAACTGGAAGCGCATAGGCTTGTGTGCACATAGGGCATTGTCGGCTTGGAGATGTGCTAGAGTAAGTAGCATATATCATGTCAAGGTGTTGGCTGATTTGGATGGCCCTATGGATTTGGTCTTCCACCATGCTACGCGTTTCAAAGATCAATTCCAAGTGCTCCAGGTGGAGGAGTGGAGGGTGGTCCTGCCATTCTCCTTGAGGGGAGGAGAGGGGAATTGGCTTATGTGCATCAATCTCCACCTTGTATTCATTTGTGCTGCCACCTTTCTGTCGTTGTAGCTTGTCCTACTATGCCTCTTCCTCTCGAGGTTCACTGCTTGTTGAATTTTTCTTTTCTTCTATGTTTTTTGGGAATTCTTCCTCAACATGGCAAGTTGTGTATTCCCCTACTGGGTCATATTACTTGTGATTGTGTGTCATTTCTGGAAACTGAGGCTTGGCATCATCCATGAAACAGGTGGGGAGATCCCAATTATCCGGGATAGTGAAGAGGAGATGTTATGGGGGAACCTGGATGGGTTTATCCAGAACAATATCCTCCACATATGTCATGGGAGGCATTCTGGTTCTCCCAGGCTTCCTGGTTCTCCGAGTGCATGCCATAGCCAATGCTTTTTAGAACTTCTTCTGCCACTTCCTATGGGAGTCAGATGCATACCACACAGTGCCTCTATGAGGCCGTCCCCTTTCTCTCAAAATGTAGAGAAGCAGAGATATAACTGAAATGTTGATTGGATGAGTGTCCTTGCTCCAACACTCCGAAGGTTCATCCTTCATCCATTCAATTAAAAAATGCATCGCATATCCATTAGGGAGACTGATAAGGATGAAGGTGACCATGATAGCCATGGACATTAAGGATATGCTCTTAGTGCATTCTTCTGCCATCCTCTTCACTCGCATGATAGGCTTCATCCTCTGGTTTTGGCTTCTTGGGTTCACTCCCATCTTAATGGTGAGGAGATGGGAGTCGGTGGCCATTAATTATGGCCCTACCCAGCTCGTTCCCATGTGTCCTCCCTTCTCAATGTGGCACCCCATCCAGGGGTTGGAGATCCCTGTTGGCCAGAGCATGACACCAATTTGAGATATCTGAGTTTCCATAGATGTGTGCTTCCCAGTGGATGTGTTCTGTCTCCTTTTCTATCCCTTCATTTTCCAAGCAGTCTGCTACCCTGTTTGCGTCTCTTTTCACATGAGAGGGTATGATGTTGAGGTTAGTTCTAAGGAGGCTTCTGAATTCCTCTAGCAGCCCTGAGAGTCGCTATCTAGGTGAGATTTTCAGTGGGTTTTCCCCATGGAGGATATTGGTGATTAGCTGGATGACAATTTGTGAGTCCCCCTCTAGGATGAGCTTGTGACGATGTCTATCAATTGCTACTTGGAGACCTTGCAAGAGGCCCGTTAGATCTGTCACATTGTTTGTGGTTTCCCCCAAGTAACCTGCTACCAGATAGAGGATCTCTCCGTTGGAGTTTCTGAGTGTGGCTCCATATCCCGCTAGTCCTAAGTTCCCTTTGGAGGCCCCATCGAAGTTGATCTTTATGAAATATATTGGAGGAGGGGTCCAGATGGTTGGGATGCTATGCTAACGATTAGGTGCCTTTATCGTCAATTGATTAGTCAGGTTAGGCTGCCAGCTTTGGAGTATGGATTGCTCCTCCATGTTGCAATTTAAGTCCTCTAGTTTCCAGGGTTTGCTTCTAATTGTTTCCTTGACAAGTGTGATAATTTTTTCCCAAGTTAAGCCTGGTGTGGAGGCTTTGGAGTGAAATATTCTTTTGTTTTGTTCTTTCCATATTTTCTAGAGAATGAATTCTGGGAGGAGTTTCCAAATGTATGCCAACAGAGGATTGTTGTAGGTGATCGAGTCCCATTTTTCAAGCGCATCGCTGATGCTTCTCCTGTTTTGATTAGATCGATGCATTATTTGAGCTCCTTGGTCCCAAATCCACTGACTGAAGGGACATCTATTGAATAAATGTTCCTTGGTTTCCTCTTGTTGGTGGCATAAGACACATATTGAGGGTCCAATGAATCCTCTTCTCCTGAGGTTGTCCCAGGTTAGGAATCTGTTGTGTGCAATAAGCCAGAGGAAGATGGACACCTTGGGCCAGAGTACAGGGTTCCAAAACTTGTTACATATGTTCTCCCTACCATGATTCTGGTAGTTGCCTTGTAGTTAGTAGGCTTATTTGACTGAGAAGTTTCTAGTAGTAGAGTGTCCCCATCGAAGAATATCCAGGCCTTCTCGATTGGGGATTTTCCGGTGACTTGCATAGTGTTGCCAGGCTTGTAGGTTTAAGTCCTTTGGGACCCCTAATTCCTAATTAGAGGTTTTCCAATGACACCATTGCATTCTCTGATCCGAAGGTTTCCAAACTCAGAAGTGTGTCCTGGTTTAGAGCCGGTTTGAGGGGGTTTAGCTCTTCCATGTCACTTAGAGGTTTGAGTTGTTTCCATGAGTCCTGCCAGAACATAGCACTTTCTCCATTTCAGACCTCCCAAAAGGCATGATTTTGCACCTAGTATCTGTTTTTCCATGCTGTGTTCCAAATATTAGATCCGTATTAGGACATTGTGTCTGATGAGATGGTTTTCTTGTGTGAGAGGAGTGTACTTCTGCTTCCAGATTTGTGCCCATAAAGCTGTTGGAATTTTTAACCACCTCCACCACATTTTGGCTCCCATTACTTGGTTGAGTTTCCATGGATCCCAGAGTCCCAGCCCTCCGATACTTTTTGGTGTGAAGATCTTGTCCCATCCTACTAGCACCCACTTCTTATTTGGTTGGAGTCTGTGCCAGAGGAAATTTCATTGGAGGTTCCTTATTTCTTTGATGACCTGCTTGGGGGCTGCTAGGGCTATGAAAAGGTAGGTAGGTAGGGTTTGTAGGATAGACTTGAGCAGGACTAGCCTGGTTGTGATGTTGAGGGGTCTGAAGGTCCAGTTTCTCAGCCTGTTGGAGATGGAAAGAAGAAGGTTGTCCCAAGAAATGGATCTGGCTGTTGCCCCTGTTAGAGGAATGCCTAAGTAGTTGGATGTAAGGGAGCTCTTAGGTATTCCCAGGAGTTTGGAGATATGAATTTGGACAACTGCTGGAGTGTTGAAGAAGTAAAGTTTGGATTTTTATAGGTTGAGAGTCATGCCTGACGCCTCTGTGAAATCAGAGAGGATGGAGTTAAGCTTGTTTGCCTCTCTTGCGGTTGGGGAGTTCATGAGTAGGGTGTCATCAACAAATTGACTATGTGAGGGTGCCGGTTGGATATTGTGTAGAGGTAAGCCTTTGAGAGATCCTTCTAGGATCGCTAACTTGATATAACGTCCCAGGCCTTCCGCCATGAGCACAAACAAAAAAAACGATAGGGGGTCACCTTGTCTGATACCTTTGGACGGTGAGAATGGTCGAGACGGGATCCCATTGACTAGGATGGAAAAGAAGGTTGAGGAGGTAAGGTTTAAGATCCAATTTACCCATTGTTGATCAAATCCGAAAGAATCTAAAATGGCTTGAAGGTACTGCCAGCTGACTCTATCAAAATCCTTTGAAATATCAAGTTTGATGAGCATTCTTGGAGTTTTTTTCAGCTTGAGAAAGTGGATGACCTCGTGAGCCAAAATGATGCTGTCCATAATTTTTCTACCTTCTACGTACCCTTCTTGTTCCTTGGATATGACAAAGGGAAAAATTGGCTTGAGGCCGTTTGAAACCACCTTTGTTATGATTTTGTAAATGACATTGCAGAGAATGATAGGTCTGAACTGTTTGGTATTTGTGACCCGCTCCTATTTAGAAATTAGGGTGAGAAATGTAGCATTGAGGGTAGGGAGGACTTGACCTGAGGTTCGTGATTCCTCTACTACCTCCCAAACTTCTTCCCTAATTAGGTCCCAACAATGATGGAAGAAGTCAGTGGTAAATCCATCTGAACCTGGGGCCTTCCTTAAGGGCATAGATTTTACTGCTTGGTCCACTTCTTCTTGGGTGATAGGTCACATCAGGGCTATGTTTTGTTCAGGAGTCACCATAGAGGGTATGTGACTGGTTACTTGCCTGATTGCTGCAGTTATATCCTCCTTGATTTCCGTTAGGAGTTCATGGTAATAGTTGTTAAGCTCTGCTTCTATTTGGGCATGTTCTCTGATTGGATTTATGTCTCCACAAAATTTCCTCTTGCTTTCTCCTCTCTTCTAGTTGCGCTTGAAGCTCCTCCTCCTCTTTCATTAGTTCAGTAGTTCAAGTTTCTGAAATAAAAGTTTTTTGTATCTCCACTAGTTTGTTCTCTATGCCCTACATGCTTTGAAATATATTTCCAAATGTGTTCTTATTCCAGTGCTTCAGGGCTTGCTTGAAGTTTTTGAGGTGTTGCTGGAATTTGTACATGCTTGTACAGTGATCTATTTCTGCCTGTGCCCACCAGGATTTTACAAGCTGATGAGATTCTGAGTGTGACAGCCATAATTTCTCAAACCAAAAGGGTTTATATTTGGGTGTTGCCCCTGTTTCTAGGTTAAAGGCAATTGGCCAATGGTCCGACCCGGCTTTTGGGAGAATGAGACTTTCCATACAAGGGGCTTCTTCAATTAGTTCTTCAGCCACAAGGAAGCGATCCAGATGGCAAGCAACGTGTTGGTTTCCTGACCTATGGTTGGACCAGGTGAAGGTGCCACTTCTATTTTCAATCTCTACTAGATTTAGTTGATCAATGAGGGTTTTGAACTTACCACTGTCTTTCTCAAGCCTTTTGCTCCCTCCTGTTTTTTCTTCCAGTGACAAGATCATATTGAAATCACTGCCTAAGATCCAGTTGGGTGTGGTTAACAATGTTTTGATAAGGGCTAGCCACTCCAAGAGTTTTTCTTTTCCCTGTTGGCTTTGTGGTCCATAGACATTTGTGATAGCCCCCTCCTGATTCGAACCTGTGATCTCGAAGTCGGCCGTTATTGTGCCTATTGTAGAAAAATATATGCTTATAGTAATGTTGCATGGGTTCCATAGTATGGCCAGACCCCTTGAAGCCCCTGTGGAGTCTGTTAGAAAAAAATCACATCCTCTCCAAATGCGCTGGAGGATGGTTTCAGCATCTGCCCCAGTACATTTCATTTCTTGTAACATTAGAATATATGGATGTTTTGCTTTGATGCAGTCTTGGAGGATCTTTTGTTTGGATCGACCATTGAGTCCTCTAATGTTCTAGGTGATGATATTCATCATAATGAGGGTGGTGTTGGGTGGAGGTATCCCTTCGAGAGATTGTGAATCTGCCTTGAGTTGAGCATAAGATTGCTCGCCTCCTTGATGAGTTGATGTGTTGGTTTTCACCCCCTTCTTTTGTTCTCTCGCTGTATCCTTTTTGAGTCTGAGCTTGGGTCTGTGAATATACCTAGGCGTGTTGTGGATCCTGCTGAGGAGTCAAGAAAAACCTTATGTACCTTTCAAAGTTTCTCTTTAGGTAGGGCCTGCAGATCCTTTTGATTGAGAGCTTCCTCAAGTTTTTCTAAGTCAATGCTTGCTAGATCTCGATCGTCCAGTTGCATTAAGGTGTCTCCATCTATGTCTCCCCTCTCTTCTGGGTAGATTTCATGATTTGGGTTGGAGGAGGAAGGGGTTTGGTTATTTCCTTTACCATGTTGCTTCTCTTTGTGTGGATCTTGGATTTCTTCGTCTTCTAGTAGTTGATTCAGAATCTCATAGGATTTTTTGGTCGAGATCTTAGGTTTGGGGTTTGGATTCTACTTTCTTGGAGGGTTTTTTTTCCTGGCTGTGACAGTGGTGAAGCCATATTTCTGTGTGGTATCACTAACTTTGGTAGCTTTCTTGTTCAGAGGGAAGTCTCTAAAGAGGTGGTCATGTTCATGGCATTTCTTGCAGTAGAAAGGAATATGTTCGTAGTCCAGCATTTGTTGCCAGTCTTCATCCTGATATTCTAGAGTTATCAATCCCGATAGAGCCTTAGAGATATTCATATAAACACATATTTGGTCTTATGAAGTGTATTTCCTTTGATTTTTGGCTTCTGATGTTTTGACATAGTGACCCAATGTATTCCCTATTCCCATAAGAATTTCCTCCAGCCAGAACTCTTATGGTAAGGAGTATAAGCGGATCCAGACTGGAGCCATTATGAAGTCCTCCTTGTCTGGGCTGAATCGCTCCATCCATAATCACAAGAATAACCCTACCAAGTTTTAGAAATATGGCCCGCTCTCAAAGATTCAGTCCCTGTCTTCTGAGTTGTATAGAATGATTGTGAAAAAACCTTTAGAGCTGAGTTGAACCTTGTAGTTTCCTTTAGGGTTCCACCAGTGTTTTATCCATCAGTTTAGGTCACGTTTGGATGGCCACAGTCCTAGAAACTTGCCAATGAGGGAATTCCCTCTCATGAACTACGTGTGTTCACCCACTCTTGTTGAGCTTATGAGGTATCTCAACGGTTTGCCCATTTTTGGGATGCATTTGCCAGGCTCCCACCCACGAGGTGCTTTTGGATGGGACGTACTGGCTTCCACATCCATTTCCTTCTTGAGTCCTTGTTCTATGGAAAGAAGTTGATCGTGTATTTGCAGTGGTGGCTCGAATTATGGGCGTTTTTCTCTTGTACCTGATCGATCATTGGTTGTAACATTGTTGTATGAGGGGGGTTTCCCCCCCACCTCCAGATTCATTCTGACAGATCAGAACCAGAGATAGTCTGTGCCAGATTGTAGCAGGTGGTTTGCTGCGCGACGACTTGTTTCGATCATGCAGTGAGGTGTGCCGAGAGGTTATTTCAGAGCACTAGGGTTTCTCCCCAAACCGGTCCTCTAATTGTCTAGATTATTATTATGTGTTATTATTATTATGTATTTGAATCATTTAATTTATTAAATGAAATGATTAATGGAAACTGGTATTTATATTAGGTTTTGATCTAAGTTTATATAATATTTGTATATATTATTGAATTGACATTGTATACCTCTTATTTATCCCGTCTATTCGCACCTGACAATGAAATTTTGTTGAATTTTGAACTCCAGGAGACTACAACATGTACGCTCCAAACTTCCAAGAGACATTTTCAAATGAGACATGTTAATTTTCTTCCTTTCTTGGATTTCCTCACGTCATCCTCCATGAAAAATTACTTTCCATATGTTCGAGCGAGCAGGGTGGGAGCAAGTGCGATTACCATTTCAGCTACATCTTTAATGATAGATGCCCAAGATCGATGTCCTCGTACTGCGAATCCTTGAATTCATGGAACGATTCCCGCAATAGCTTGTCCGTGATGTACCTAGAAGCATTTCGGCTTATATTGCCTATCAGGTAATGCGACCCACTCAATAATGAGTGCATAAACTGTGGCCTATCACCCCATGGGAAAGGGTAATTAAAATGTACTTCCACATATTAGAGCTATTGGAATCAGAATCAGTGGACGAGTGTGAGCAGAACCAATTCAAGTTAAAACAACAACCCTACTAGAGTAGTATTATTCTATGGCACAAGGTGACTATGGCACAAGGCTAGATTAAGATAAAGTTATCCCAAATTGTTTCAATGATTGCGCTCGTCATCCCTATAGTGAGACATCAGATGTTCCTCTCTAATATCAAAATTCCTTGGATTTCTCTTTAAAAATGCTCGATGTCTTTTATTCTATAAAACTGGAAGTCGGGACGAGTTTTCTACAATAGTGGAGACGCTGAAAAAGAGCCTATCTTTAGTTTTGGTGGACTTCTATCCATTTGTAGGTCACATCCAGGGAGAAGAATTGGGTCAACCTAAAGTTGACTGCAATGATGATGCTATTAGATTCGATCTAGAACCATGAACTCGGTGATGGCTTCCATGGAAGGAGGGAGATTTTATCCCATACCAAAGAAAAGCAATAGAATGGGTGGATTTTCTATTGACGGTTGTACAATGAAGCGAACAGAAGGCTAAGGTAAGTAATAAACCCCCATACTTCATACATGAAATTTGGGGCGCATATCATATCCAAACCATAAAGTTTTTGTTTATAACAACATTCCCCAATATGCAGTCAGTTCAAGCTGCACTAGCCCACATCTTACGGGAGAGGCAGTCCAATAGATGGGAAATTCATAGTTTGAGCTAGGGCATGGTCCAACGGATAGACAATTCAATGCCCATGCCTGTAGAAGCACCACCAATAGGAACAACACCAATTCCATTGCTCATTCCCCAAAGGGAGGCCAACAACATAAATATCAGTGGAGAAACAAGGTTGGAAATAAAAGAAAGAAGCAAAGAAAGAAAGTGCAATAAATTAGGGCATAATTAGAACGATCTTGTAGGAAGAATCAATTGTATTATAGGAAAAATTATAGCAATCGGTTCAGGCATAATCGGTTGTATTGCAAGTAGAATTATAGCAATCGGTCGTAACACTTGGTGAAGCTCAAGATCACACCTGGTGAATATTGCAACACCTGTGAAGTCGTTGCCACGAGGAGATGTACCTAATTTATATTAGCTATGGACTATGCATTGAAAACATTTAATGTTATGGAAATAATGCTAACTTGAAAGTTAACATTACTTCATCTTGAATCTGAGTTCCTAAGTTTACATTCAAACCTGTTAAATTATGTAGAACATTATCCTAACTTTACTTCATATTGTCTCGATGTGAAGCCAAATAAGAGGTCGAACCTGAAACTTAGGTTAATAAACCACTTAAATTGTATGATTTGCCAAGATTTGTCAAAAACTTTGGTTAAAATGATTATAATGCATCAGTTTATGTGCCAAGTTAATAGGAATAATGAAAATCGATTACTATAAGTCCCTCAGCCTGAAATGAAGGGACTAATAATAATGATGCCTCTTTTACGAGTATCTTTACGCTCTGTAAAAATGTAAGGTGCCATCTTAGGATTCCATTTCCTAGTTTTATGTCCTAAATGAAATCTTGCTTCCATCATCTCTTCCAAATCCATGTTCCAATATCTTTTTCTCATTCTCGTTCGCTTTCCTCCCCAAAATAATGAAATAACATGTAGCATAATATCTAATTATTCCAACGGAATTGATTACATCTCAAAGATTGCCTGTCTGTCTAGTACGTGATATAAACGTTCTCACTCATAGAATATTTGATATTCATCCTATTGTAGAATGAATAATCATGAACATAAAAAGAAATCTCTTTATTAATCAAGACTATTTGAATGGCTACTTCAAAATATTGTGAGAATTTTCTTGAATGGAAAAAAAAGAGACTTTGTGATAATGAAAGAAAATATCTTTCATTTTTTTTCTAAATAGATTCCTATTCCCCATTCTTGGATCCATTCCGTTCCATTTCCCTAAATGGTGAATATGTTGTCCAGTACCACCAGTTATAATCCCCCCTAGAATAACATTTTCCTTCAAGCCTTTCAACCAATCGATACGACCTTGTAGAGCAGCTTTAGCTAAGACCCGAGCAGTTTCCTGGAAACTTGCTTCAGATATAAAACTTTGAGTATTAAGAGATGCCCTTGTTATTCCTAATAACATGGTTTGATAGTAGATTGCCTCTTCCAAAGCATGATCCATTCTCTGTGCTCGTGATAATCCAATGAGTTCCCCCAGTGAAAAAACATTAGCCATTCCATCTTCTGAAATTAAGACTTTCGATGTCATTTGGTGTACAATAATCTCTATATTCTTATTGTTGAAACAAAGCTTAATTTTTTTGTTCCTAAGGTCTAGATTTTTAATTCTAAAATTTCGGCTTTCCTCAAAGAAAAAATAAAATCATTTCTGAAATTCGCGATACCATTTATTATTTTTGAATAAAGAACGGATAAAGGTTTACAAACATATAAATTTTCCAACACTTTTCAAAAAATTATTTAAAAGAAAAATAATTTTAAAGAAATCGGGATTCGGGGTTTTCCGTAAACAAATTTTTAATGCAAATCAAATTGGGAAACCTCGATCTCCGATATCCCGATACTTTAAGACTTAACTAAAAAACAAATTACTTAATTTTTATTTAAAAGGGTTTAAAATTTAAGTTAATCACGTCGCGATATCGGGATTCGCGGTTCTATAAAATCATATAATCTTGTCATTGTGTTTCCCGATTTCACGATACATTTGATCCTTAAGTAAAGATTTGAATTAATCTAATCTCTGCTAAGAATGATTAAGAGTTAAATAATTACATCGCGATTTCAGAATTCACGATTCCATGAGAGCACGAATTCATGTCATCAGATTTCCCGAAATCCCTATTCCCGATTTCCTGATTAACGAAATCCCGAACAGGTCTAATCTCGATTAATTAACATACTAATTTTTTTTTAATTTAAATTAATACATTGCGATTTCGGCAATCGGGATTCGTTGATGACATATTTTTTCGATATCAAGAGTGTCGAAACCCCGAAAAGTCAGGTTTTCAAATTCAACTCAAAATTAACGCTAATAATTCACTTTCTAAACAGTTTTAAAGTTAATCCTTTTTTGAAGTGTTCATTAATGCATCGTGTTCCGATTAAGTATGTTTCTCATTATTTGAAAATGACGAGAACACCTAAGTACGCACATTAAATGCATATCTCCAAAAATCTTTTCTGCATTATGATTTTTTATTTTGTGACAGATATACGATTCTCACTATGTGTAAGATATATTCAAATTAAAAGATAGAATGTCTGTATTTTCATTTCAAAGATAAGTCTTTTCATCCACTCTCTGTGACATATTTTCAATCTTAACGCAGAGGTATGGCACCCAAAAAAGCTCCGAAGAAAAGCGAAGACTAGCAAGAAGGCAATATTATTTCTGATACTACTCCACTTGGCGTACACTCCATCAAATCATGGACTGGAATTTCTGAATTGCTAGAGGATGAACTTAAACATGCAAACCCTGATTCAGAAAATCACCTTCGAGATATTGTAGAGTCTGAGCTTCATAAGGTTGCTGCGTGTCCGAGACTTGTGTCATATACTGATATGATCAGCTGGGCTTTGGATAAAGTAGATATCCCAACAATAAGCATTCTGAACGAGCAAGTAGCTGTCGTCGACTCATTCAGGCCTGAGCACATTCAAGTAATGTATAAGCTCTCGCCCAATTATAGACACACCTTTAATTCTGATTTTTTAGCCGAGTTTCAAAGAAAATAATGCATTGAAGCGGGCTAGAGATACCCCGACATGATTAAAGGATGGGCTAGGGCTGAAAATAAGTTTAGGGATGATTTACATGGGATTTATGCCACAGCTTCCTTAAATGAATATATGGTTTATGTAGCAGTGATGTTATGTAGACTTTTCAGGAGAAAGGATCCTGGTCACTTTCATGCAGACTGGACACCCTTCCTAGAGGAAGTTTCATAAGGACGTAGTTTTAACTGGCATAAAATTTTGTCAAATAACCTCACACAAGAGGTTGTAAATTACAAAGCAGCCAAGTCAAAAGGACAACCAATATCTTTTTATATGTCTGCATATATTATGGATGCCATTTTTTTTATGACTCCTTTTCCATTAATGAATTGGAGCTGGAACGTTTCCTGCCCAGAGCCTGTTCATAAATACCACTCAACTCTCTGGGAAGAAAATGCAAAATATGTTTTTTATGATGTTTTTCATTATGTCATCATTCCTCTGCATAAAATATTTTTTGGATGCGAACCCCCTCACATCTCTAACGCAGTCATAGAAAATATCAAATCGGTTGCCGACTGGTTTATTGAGGAAATTTTTTCCTATGTTAGGGTTTATGGTTGTTCCATTCCGCCTCACACACTCCCGACGTTCTTACTAGACAAATTGGTATGCAAAGAAGAGGCTCATCAGTTATCCAAGGGTGGTATTGGATTAGAATTAAAATCCCTTCAGAAAAAAGCATGGCCATCTTTCCCTGTTCATATCGGGAAATTTACTTTATCAAACATAGGTCATTCTAAAGCGGAGGCCGAGTCATTGGAGGAAGTTAAATTAGTAAACATCGAGCACAAAAAACATGACCCTTACCAAATAATTAGTCGGCATTACATACATTGTAATTTAAAAGCTTATGAACACGAAGTTTCTGTTTATGCTGATATTTTCAAAGATGTTAAATCTTATGAGGAAGTGTAGAACAGAGTACAAGCCTTGTCACCTAACTCACATGTGGGGTTTGCATCTTTTCAAAGACATAGGCGAAGCTGCCTGCCAAAGATTTTACAAGGTGAAATATCAACTTCATTGCCAGAATAGGAAGAAACCCCTCCAGGGTTTGAAACTGATACTCAGGATGAATCAAATGACAAAGATAAGTTGAAGGATTCCAAAATACCTCCTCAAAACACAGAGGGTTATCAGATAAAAGAACCAGAGACAGAGAAAGGAAAAGGACTGGAAACAAGTCCAATAATTCTTGATGATATTCTAGAAAAGATTGGAGGAACTTCTTCAAAAGAACTTGGCAGTCCTATCACAGCTTTGACTCCACTACAATCTACTTTCGAAACCCCTCATGAAGGAGTTCTATATGTTAGTGACCTAGAACCGATTTCAAGAGATGAAATCCCCTCATCTGATTATTTTTTCAGCAAAAAATGAAGAGCTGTCTTGAAACAGGAAATTCATCATGTAGGAGAAAGATCGATTAAGAAGCATAGAGTTATCATAGATGGGAAGAAACTCAAGGATGGAGAGTTCGCTATAGAATTAGCAGGAACAATGGGTGCTATAACATCAGCTAATATATATTCTGTGGGAAATCTAACAACTATGCCTGAGCATAAGGATCAAGAAATAATTCAGTTGCAAGACAAATTAAAGGAAAATGAAAGAAATATTGGCTGGGGAATACAGAAGGGTCTAGAACAAGCTAGACTCAAAGATATGCAAGAAATCCAAAAGTTGAATAAAAACTTGGATGAGGCAAAACACATGATACAAGTCACTCAAGAACATGTTCAAAAGCTAAGAGAAGAAAATAAACTTTTGCAAGACAAGATTATTTCTATTGCTAACCAGGTAATTGAAATTGAACATTTCAGGACACAGGCATCAGAGATATATGCAAAAATAGAAGAGGAACAACAAAAAGTATTCTGTAATCTGGAAATAATCCAGAACTATTTTCAGGAATCAAATAGGTCCATGGAACAGGTGTTCTAGAAAGAAAGAGAAGCAAAAGCAGTGAGGACTACTTTTTAGAAAGTAGTGGCTTCTTCATTAAAAGATGAAATTGGAAAAAAATAGAAATTATCTGTTTCTGAACAGGTAAAAGGAGATATAATGATAAAAGTCTGGGAATCAAAATTGGTTGAATATAAAAGAATCACAAAAGAAGTTAACGAAGACTGTCAAGGAATCTTCAATCTCTTTGAAAAAGATTCATTAAATATCGGGGCAGATGGTTGTTCTAGGTTATTAGGCGAAATCAACATTGCCAGGCATCAGCTGAAGTCAAGAGAAGAGCTCGAAGAAAGGAAAGCAGAAATTTCAAATATTAAATTGGTCAACATTATAGAAATAAATAAGTGGATGGTAACTTCAAGTTTAAGGTTGAAAAATGTTAAATTCACAGAGAAAACGATAGAAAGTCGGTTGCCAGATTTACAGAGAAGATTTTTCTCTTTTGAAGAAAATGAGATACCTGAGGCTCCCAGGATCTTAGTAAACTTTTTGGGCAAATGTGTTCAATGCGTTGAAGCAGAGAAAGAAGTTCGTCAACGCAAATTTAAAACTTTTAAAATGTTTTTATTTATTGGAATTTTGAAAGAAATTGTAAACGGTTGACATTATTTTATGTAACTGTAATATTAGGGAGTTGGTTAGTTACCAACAAGAAACTTTGATAGAAATGTATAAATATAGTTTCAAAA